>CAKAOH010024036.1:0-14962 GCA_916701665.1 Sebastiscus tertius
ATTGGTGTCGTCCAGTGTAAAGTGTGACAATGCCGTTTTAACTTGGCATCCTCTGAATGATTTGTGTATCTTTTACAAGAAAGTGGTATTTGTAGCATTTTAAAACATTTTCAGAACCATACGGTAGGAGTATTACTAGGTTTACTAATGTGAAACTGTAACTGTGTTTACTCATTGTGTAACAAGGTACGAGTGTTTCAAAGTAGGTATTAGACTTTTTTTCCTCCTCTCGTTGTCCTCACAAATATTAAGACTGAATTATCTCCTGTTAGATTTCCAATACATGTTTGTTCTCTAGCAGAGGAGTAGTACAACACTGCAAGTCAGTGACCCATATCAAACGGATTTTAAAGCACCAGTATCCTTTGACACAATTTTGTAACTTTGATGTGAAACTACAGTTAAGCCTCCAAAAAAAGATCTGAGCTCCTCACAGGAAAAAAAATTCACCTTGACAAGAAGAGATTTGCACTAATTTACCGTTTTGTCACACAGAAGCTCTGAAACAGGTGAGAAACTGTAGGTTTTAGCAATAGCAAGCGAGACCAGATGTGAAGATACTGTGTCCGACGGATGGACGGACGGGGAGGTTTTAGCTAAAGACACTACCAGATGAAATGCTAGTGTGTGTTCCTGCCTGTCCCTGAACGGGCGAAATGTGCCGGTGTGGTTGGGTTTGTCAGTGTGAATGAAGGAATGTTGATGTGTTGTTGTCAGTGGCACTTTATCACTGATCCCAAAGGGTGTCACAAAAAATGTAATTATTTTCCTATGATGACAGTTTTACAACCAATATGATGGGCCCATAAGATAATACCAGTACGTCGAAGGTGCCTTCTTTGTTCACATTTACTGTATGTTGCAAGCAGATTTCCATGCCCCCTGGAGAAAACGGAAAGATATCACGCTTCTTTGGCCAAACAGTACATACATACAAACTATCCAGTTCTCCTCTGTCATATTAATAACAAGAAACATTTCCAGTGTTGATGTAATGCAGTGTGTTTGTCGCCATTCCCATTATCATTTTCCAGTTAATGCACATTTCTCTGCTGATATCTTCTCTGTTTTTATCAGAAACAAAAAACACATTTCACAGTAACCACACATATTCAGAAGTTTTGTGATTAATTGGTGCATTTTGTCTTCCAATGTTTCTTTTGGCCCATTCGCATGAGTTGTTTCATCTTCATTATCAACATTTTCAACAATGCAGAACAATGTGTGCTTATAGTATGGTTGTATTTCTCTTTTATAAATGAATGTAAATGTAAAGTGTCTGTGGAGGGTTTTTTTGTGTGTGTTGTACCTTTTACTTTTGAACATTCGAAATACTGCTCTGTGTACTGCTTATGAAGTTATGAAGGCAGTTGTGACAGACAATATTTGCCAACACCAGGAGCGGTTGAAAGCATGATTAAAGCAGCGGCATGTATCATGAGGCAGGATTACTTCCTTATGTAGTAATACTGCACATGATGCGTAGTGTTGTACCTTGCCTTTAAGGACATTTTGACACTGAGGCCATGTCCTCGGGGTTTTAAGTGTTACGCTGGAACCATACACTAGTATTTTATAATAATGCCAACAAATAAATAAACTGATAAAGTAAATAACTATGAATAAAATGTGAAATACAAGATATTTAAAGACAAATATACAGGCTTTCTCAGAAAGGTACGATTGTTGACTGAAGTCAGTTGATTAAAATGCTGCAGCAGTAGTAAAACACAGCAGAGTTAATAACTCCCTCAAAATACTTTTACACTTTATATATATATATATATATATTGTTTACAGCATAGTTGATTAAGGTGCTGCAGCAGTAGGGTAGACAATAAAGTTAAAAACTCCCTCAAATCTAAAATGCGGATTTGGCAAAACCGTCGGTTAACCAGTTTTGATATATATACTAGTATTTTACTGAAAGTCAAATACCTTAAGGCCAACAAAAATAAACTAATAAAGTAAATAACCATAAATAAAATGTAGATTTTAAAGACACATTCAAAGACTAGGATAGGGTTGCATTTGGGAGACATGAACTTATGACTTTATTATTTAAAAAACTAAATATTGTTTATTTTTTTTATTTAATTAATTTTTTTTTAATTTTTACTTTTTTTACAGCACTGGAAACTTACTACTTACACTAGCATTTTACTGAAAGTCAAATACCTTAAAGCCAACAAAAAAATAAATAACATAAAAACATTAAACATTAGAGTGCTGCAGCAGCAGTAGAATAATACACTAAAATGCGATTTAAACGTCGGTGTACCAGTTTTGACCCTCAGCTCTCACCGTAGCCGGAGCCGAGGTGTCATGGCGGCTGTTAACTGTCAACTCAAAACTTTTAACTCGACAAACTTTCTAAACATTTTTACAGACTTTCTCAGAATGGGAGACATGAACTCATGACTTTATTATTTTTTTTTAAATAATATTATTTATCGCCCTGAAAAAAATATAAATTAAATAAAAAAAAATAAATAGATAAAAAAAAATAAGCAAAACTGTTGCTTAGTTTTTTTATTTTTTTATTTAATTTAATTTAATATATATTTTTACGGCATAGTTGATTAGTGCTGCGGCAGCAGTAGAGTTAATAACTCCCTCAAAACACTTTTACAGACTTTCTCAGAATGGGAGACATGAACTCATGACTTTATTTTTTATATATATTATTATTGATCGCCTTAAAAAAAATATTAAATTAAATAAAAAACTAAATTAAAAAAAAGCAAAACTGTTGCTTTTTTTAAATTTAATTTAATTTTTTTTTATTAATTTAATTTATTTATTTATTTATTTTTTACGGTATAGTTGATTAAAATGCTGCAGCAGTTGGGTAGACAGTAGAGTTAATAACTCCCTCAAAACACTTTTACAGACTTTCTCAGAATGGGAGACATGAACTCATGACTTTATTTTTTATATATATTATTATTATTGATCGCCTTAAAAAATATTAAATTAAATAAAAAATAAATTCAAAAAAAAGCAAAACTGTTGCTTATTTTTTTTATTTTTTTTATTAATTTAATTTAATTTTTTTTATTAATTTAATTTAATTATTTTTTATTTTTTTTTTACGGCATAGTTGATTAAAGTGCTGCAGCAGCAGTAGGGTAGACAGTAGAGTTAATAACTACCTCAAAACACTTTTACAGACTTTCTCAGAATGGGAGACATGAACTCATGACTTTATTAATTTTTTTTATATTATTATTATTGATCGCCTTAAAAGAAATATTAAATTAAATAAAAAATATTTTTTTTAAAAAAAAGCAAAACTGTTGCTTATTTTTTTTTTATTAATTTAATTTAATTTTTTTTTATTAATTTAATTTAATTATTATTATTTTTTTTTTTTTACGGCATAGTTGATCAAAGTGCTGCAGCAGCAGTAGGGTAGACAGTAGAGTTAATAACTACCTCAAAATACTTTTACAGACTTTCTCAGAATGGGAGACATGAACTCATGACTTTATTAATTTTTTTTATATTATTATTATTGATCGCCTTAAAAAAAATATTAAATTAAATAAAAAAATTAATTTAAAAAAAAACGAAATTGTTGCTTATTTTTTTTTTTTTTTTTTTACAGCATAGTTGATTAAAGTGCTGCAGCAGCAGTAGGGTAGACAGTAGAGTTAATAACTCCCTCAAATCTAAAACGCGGATTTGCCAGTTTTGACCCTCAGCTCTCACCGTAGCCGGAGCCGAGGTGTCATGGCGGCTGCTGGCTGTCAACTCAAAACTTTTAACTCGACAAACTTTCCAAACTAATATTATGTCTTTAACTCTCCTGACAGCTGCTTTCAGAGCTCCTCATCTTACACCCTTTAAACCTTGCCGAACACCAGATGAATACTACCAGTCTATAACTCATTAAAGTGCCTTTAGTGAGTGTTTATCCTCATCATGTTGGGCTGTCTGCGCTACTGTGTGAGCCACTGCCTCCGAGCAGCGATGACCCGGCTGGAGGAGGTGAACGGGGAGGTGAGCAGCCGCTCGTCTGTCCGCTGGCTGGGCTACTTATCCGGCTTCAACCTGCTGGTCGCGTTGTGTCTGGGTCTGTTCGCCCGCTGGGAGAGGACCTTAGACACGTCTCTGCTCGTCATCTTCATCCTGGCTCTCGTCGTGCTCCTGATAGCCAGCGTAGTGTATTACTACTTCAACATGGAGAGAGTCAGCCTCAGTCTGCTCCACCTGTGGTTCGGCTTCTTGCTCGGACTGCAGTGTTTCTTCCACACACCCAACAGCAACCTGGAGGGCGACGTGAAGGAGCAGGCGGCCAACTACCTGCTGCTGGCCAGCGTGTCTCTGCGGACTCTCTGGGCGCTTCTGGAGAGACTCTTCGGATGCACCAAGTACAAACCCGCCTTCCTGACGTCTGCAGAGCGGCTGGAGCTGCTGGGTTTCACCGCTGCCAGCACCTCGCTGCTCTTCCACAAATCTCTGAGTGTCATGGTGCTGGTTGTGGCTCTGGCAACTCTCATGGTTGCTCTCCGGATGAAGGCTGTGCTGGCTCTCCCAAACTTAATCTGCTTCTCCATCATCACCTCTGTGCTCTTCTTCAAGGCGCTGGACATCACCACCAACCCTTTTGCACTCGCCTGCTTCTTCAGCCAGCTCATCTGCGACCCCTTACTGGATGTCTACTTCAGTGGGCTCTCTGTGATTGAACGCTGGCAGCCCTTTCTGGTGTGGAGAGCTCTGTGGCGGAGGATGTCCTTGCTGCCTCTGCTGCTGGTAGAGGTGACCTTCATCATCCTGGCTGCGAGGAAGCTGAACGACTTGGACCACCAGTGGTACCTGGTGGTGCCATGGTTTGTGATCTGCGTGCTCTTCTGGGTGATCTGCCACATGGTGTTTGTCATCACAGTGTGGGGCTTTCACACCAAGCTCAGTGAATGCCAGAGGCTGTGCTTGTCCCAGGGGTCAGGGGTCAGCGGCCTGGACAAGGTCATGGCCTCGAAGGGGATGAGACATTTCTGCCTCATCTCTGAACGCCTGGTGCTCTTCTCGCTGCTGTCCACTGTTGCTGTTGCTGCTCTTTGTTGGCAGGTAGGGGCAACATGTATACTTTTATAGAGAGATACCACACAAGATCAACTGAATATCACTGGAAGGTCGGTGGTTCGATCGACGGCTGCTCTGGGTCACATGTCGATGTGTCCTTGAGCAAGACACTTAACCCCGAAGGCGTAGCCATCGGTGTGTGAATGAGTATTTAGATTAGATCCTGATGGGCAAAGTTGGCACCTTAGCAGCCTCTGCCATCAGTGTGTGTGAATGGGTGAATGCTGACAAGTAGTGTAAAGCGCTTTGAGTGGTCAGAAGACTAGAAAAGCGCTATATAAATGCAAATCCATTTACCATTTACCATTAATAAAATGTGCTGCAAATTTGAAACTACTGTGAGCACAAACTACGACACTGGGGATGAAACGGCAGTTAATCATGTGGAGGTATATGCACATCCATAAATTATTTGCAGTTGCTGGGTAACAACAATCTACTCTGCACAAAAGGATGACAGTGATATCCGTACTCTGCTATTTATTTCCCAGTTCTTCTTTTCTTCTACATGGACATGACAATATTTCGACCATGTCCTCTGAGACAGAGGTTGGAACGTTGTTATGTCTGTGTAGAATAAAAGAAGAGGCTGTACTTGTCCCAGGGGTCAGGGGTCAGGGGTCAACGGCCTGGACAAGGTCATGGCCTTGAAAGGGGATAAGACATTTCTGCCTCATCTCTGAATGCCTGGTGCTCTGCTCGCTGGTGTCAACTGTTGCTGCTCTTTGTTGGCAGGTAGGGGCAGCCGGGCATCTTAGATAGATAGATAGATAGCTAGATAGATAGATAGATAGATCGATAGTAACTTTATTGATCCCGAGGGGAAATTCAAGTTTCCAGCACCACAGTTCCAAAGTGCAAAACATGTTAGTAAAAAGGCAGTAAAAAAGTTAGTAGTGCAAAGTACACGACTATTATAAAAGTGAATATGGTGCAGAAGAGACTGTTAAAAGTGGGTATAGTGCATTATTATCTGTCCTGCAGACCGTCCTCTTAATCTTATACTTTTATAGAGAGATACCACACAAGATCAGCTGAATATCACTGGATTTATTCATAAAAATGTGCTGCAAATTTGAAAATACTGTGAGCACAAACAAAATTACGACACTGGGGAAGTGACAGCAGTTAATCATGTGGAGCTACATGCACATCCATAAATGATTTGCAGTTGCTGGGTAACAATAATCTACTCTGCACAAAAGGATGACAAAATATATCCGTACTCTGCTATTTATTTCCCAGTTCTTCTTTTATTCTACATGGACATGACAATATTTCGACCATGTCCTCTGAGACAAAGGTTGGAACGTTGTTATGTCCGTGTAGAATAAAAGAAGAACAAGACAGCAGCGTGTGGGTTCCTTTGTGCTCTTACACCAGCATTTCTCAACCTTTTTGGCTTGTGATCCCTTAAAGGGGAACTACGCCCATTTTCAAAGTTCATTACACACATACATACATAGATGTTATTCCTATGGTCTAAGACAGTCCAAAAATATGAGTAAACATGAACAACTCACTCCCAAATCCAAAAAACTAGAGTGCTACAACTCAAATTTGTGATGTCATCATAAGGTATAAAGTGTGGAGCTGCTCCATAGACAATGAATTGGGACAGATATTACAGATAGGATAAGATAATCCTTTATTAGTCCCACAGTGGGAACATTTGCAGAACTACAGCAGCAAAGGGGACACTGCAAACAACAAGATGCATCAGTAAAAAAAAACAAAACAAGATATAATAGTAAGTAAACAATAAATATATAATAAATAAGCAAAAAATAAGATGTAAAATATAGCAAATATAATAGTAGACAGACTGAATGAATGAATGAATGAATGGATGGTTAGGTTCACATTATGCACATGAAATATGAAATGTTGATTATTGCATAGAATATTGCACAGAATATTGAATCTTGATATTACACATGAGTGAGTGAATGAATGAATTGTCAGTTTTTCGGTGTGTGCAGTTTATTGGGAGCAGTTTTGATGTCTCAGATGACACTGAGATCACCCCGGGAGGGATGCTCTGAGTATATGGGAACATTTTCTGTTTCACAACTGACAACACTACAATAGAATACAGCTCATTTTGGTATAAAAAAAAGAAAACGACACAAAATCAGCCTCTCATTCATTGTTTATGGAGCAGCTCCAGACTTTGTACCCTATGTCATCACAAGTTTAAGACTTACTTCTCTGGTTTCTGGCTTTGAGAGAGAGAGAGTAACTCATGTTCACACATATTGATTGAACTTTACGAGGGCGTGGAAATAACATATTGGAATTCTTAATTTAAAACACTCCTTTTTGAGGGGAACCCCTTTAAAATAAGAGTTTACTTGGGGCTCCTCATCACTGGTTGCATACGTCTACGGTTTTCCATGAATTCACAAGAAAATAAAAGTAAAGATTTGAGAAAAGTCAGGAAGGTAAATATAATGTTGCATAGCAGAATAATTTTTTTTCCTGCATTTCATCTTGTGACCTTTTGAACTTTTATTATTACTTATAGATTACCCCTACTTCACAATTAATATATATTGTATGTATATATAGAATTTGCTATTTCAAGGTAAGCCCTTTGGGGCTTATATTTCTCTACTTAAGTAGTATATATTCTGAAATGTATTCATGCATGTTACAGTTTCTTCCACAGCATTTTCCTTCATACGTCTCACTCTTGTCAGTGCAGCGTACGCCAGTATTTAATTGATTTTAATGATCATGACTGTCCTCCTCAGGCCTCCAACAGTATCTTTGTGAGCATGTTCCTGCTCGTCCTGCCTCTGGAGTCTCTGTTCCACGGACTTTTCCACGAGCTCGGGAACAGCCTGGGAGGAACCTGTGTGGGCTACGCGGTGGTCATCCCCACCAACTACTGCAGGTAGTGTGTGTAATGCAGAACTGCTGGGAGAGTGGTAAACTGTTACCAGCCAGATGTTGGTACTGTGTGGTCCAACCAGGGTATGTCTAAGTGACTAATGGGGACAACGCTTTCTGAAATGAGTCCAGTATTGAGGGAGAACGCTGCAGCCGCCAGCCACTAAACGGGCTGTAATGTAATCATTTGGGGCAACCTGGTATCGTCATTTTACGTCCACTAAAAGTGTTTGTCTTCGCCACTGACAGGCTCAGATTATTATTATATGTGTCTGACAACATTATGGAAAGGACCCTACAGAGAAATGAAATGTTTTTAATAACCTTCTCTTGATCCGGTCTGTTTGTTATTGTGTGTCTCGCTCGGAGAAGTCTCGTTGTGAAATGTTGCGTCGCCTTCACATTGTTGAAATCCGCTAAATATTCGGCCGTGATATTGATAATCTTTTAGATAACACTAAGCTATGCTTTCTGTAGTCCAACACAAAAAACTCTGATAACACTGGCACTCCTCTCTCCACTATCACTCATGTCTCCACCATTGTCTTCCAGCAACAAGTCACATGACACAATGACAAACAGGAAGCCAAGGTATGACAAGCATGTTTTTTCTCTGTAGGGTCCTTTCCATAATGTTGTCAGACACTTCTAATAACAATCTGAGCTTGTCAGTGGCAAGGACAAACACTTTTAGTGAATGTAAAATGACGGTACCAGGTTGCCCCAAATGATTACACTACAGCATGTTTATCTGCAGCGTTCTTCCTCAACACTGGACTCTATTTCAAAAAGTGTTGTCCCTCATTTAGACACAAAAACATGGGAAAATAGGGTCACCTCTTCCCAAAGTTATCCTTTAAAATCAATATTTGGTGTGTATTATTCCTGATATTTGACGTGTTAATGTATCTCACCACAAAACAGTAAGACATAGCCATTCTGTGAGGAAGAGAAAATATTGATGAATTTGTTCGTACGCTCAGTTTAAACATAGATTTGCCATAATTAAAATATTCAACTGTAAAAGAAATTGAGTATCCCAATTGTGGTATCCTAGCTTACCACAGAGTATATGAGAATGTACATACTGAAATGTTAGTTTTGGTTTTCATTGTTTTTGTTGACTTGTCCTATAATGATCGGCTACTCTCACCAATTTCTAGTGCCATATGGAGCCATATGTTAAGTCGTGACATCCTTTTGCTTTTTTGCTCTGTTACAACAACTTCACCGCTTTCTCCGTGATACACCTCAAGGGGAAGTTATTCCCTTATATAAAGAAAAGGGGTTGTGGCAGTGTGCACGGTGGTAAAAACAACATTGTCCAGTGCACACTCGTCATGAATTTGACAGTAATTTTGCCTGCACAGTTATTTTGTGCACAAAGTAAGAACATTTCTACGCACATGTCAGTGAATGAGGCCCATTCTGTATTCATGAAGTCGTCTTTGACTCATTAGTCATGCCCTGACCTGTGCTGAATGACTGATCTAAATAGACATGATTCATTCTCTTTCCTCCTCTGTGTTATTTTTGTCTCCCTCACAGTCCTGACGGCCAGCCCACGCTGCTGCCTCCAGGCCAGGTTCAGGAGCTGAACAGGCGTTCTACAGGCATATTGAACAATGTGCAGCACTTCTTCGCCCACCACCTGATTGAGACTTTTGGCTGCGACTACTCCCTCAGCGGGATGACCCAGGAGGCTCTGCAGGCCAAGATCAAACGCTTCTTGGAGCTACGCACGGCAGACGGGCCTCGCCACGACACCTACGTGATCTTCTACAGCGGTCACAGTTACCGCTCTGGAGAGTGGGTGCTGGCAGGTGAGAGGGGAACTTAGCATTAGTAACAGTTGATTAATTGACCATTTTAATGGTAATACAATTACAAGTTAGGCTACAGAATTAATTGTTTAATAATTGTGACCTTAATTTGGGCTTTCAAAGTTAATGAAGCTGGATTAGGTGCAATATTGTTGCTTTGAGTATGGTCTCAGTGTATCAAATGAAACACTGTATTTTCACTGCAATTTTTGTTTTGGGTTACATGCTGTGGTGGTGGCATAATAATATTTTATAATAATGTTTTATATATTCATATTTGATTTATATCACTGTGCTTTTTGATTTTGTAATTTTCCAGGATTTCCCTCAGAATTTTGTGAGAAGGTGGAAAAGGCCTAAAACAACAGTATTTAGACCAGAGGAAACTTGTAAAAAACATTTTTAATAAACTTAAACTAATGACCCAAACCATTTATGTAAGGGTGTGAGAATATCTCAAATATAATATACCCTTAATATCACACAAAACTTTACACCTGTTTCATTAGATTAGTAAATAAAGAAGTTTTAATGTAGGTGAGGTGTGAAGAGAAATAATGTGAGTGAAAAGTCACTCAGATATAAGAAACATCTGCAATCTTAAAGAATACAGGATTATTCTGTTGTCACACTTTGAATCTAACCCACTTTTTTACTATCAGAATACTTTTTTAATAACATTTGTATGACATACTATACTATAACTTTTTTTATGACTTTTAACATTTTTATGGCATGCTATACTATGACTTTTATATGTAATACTATATTGACATTTTTGTCTTTTTAATATTTTATATGGCATACAATACTGACTTTTCATGACTTTTTTATGACTTTTTCATGACATATTTTTATGGTATACTATATTATGACTTTTTTTTTTTGCTTCTTTTATGACACACCTTTTTTATGATTTTTTTATGGCATACCATGCTATGACTCTTTAATGACATTTTGTATGGCATACTGTAGTTTGGCATTTTTTATGGTATGATATATTTATTATTTTTGAAATATTTTTATTACACGCTTTTTATGAAATTATTATGGCTTACTATACTATGACATGTGTATGACTTTATGACATTTTTATATCATACTATAATTACGTTTTTATGATATGATATATTATGAGTTTTTAAAATATATATTTTTAATGAAATTTGTATTGCAATACTATAATGCTATACTATGACATTTTATGGCATTTCTTTTAATGACATTTTATGGTATAATATACTATGAGTTTTTTTTAAAAAGTATATATTTTTATGACACTTTTTTAATGACATTTTTATGGCATACTATAATCAATTTCTTTATGACATCCTACGACTTCTTTAATGCCATTTTTTTTTTTTTACAATATTCTATACTATAAAGTTTTTATGAAATCTGTATGGCATACTATAATGTTAGGTAGGAAAAGGCATAATGAGTGAGGAAAGTCACTCAGATGTAAGGAACATATCTGCAGTCCTAAAGAATTAACAGTCTGTGATCACACTTTGAAACTACCTGACATTTTTTCATGGCATACTGTACTAAGACTTTTTTTATGTAATACTATATTGACATTTTTTGACTTTATAATATTTTATATGGCATACCATACTGTGGCTTTCTTATGGCATTCTATTTAGGTATTTTTTAATAATGTGAGAGTCTTATACTCTTCTCCTCATGCATAGTTTGTTTCTGTGTGATCTGTAATCAGCTGGTTTCTGTGTTCCTCATCAGGAGGAGACACTCTTCGCCTGGATGACATCTTGGAGTGGTGGAGGGAGAAGAACAGCAGCTTCTGCTCACGCCTCATCTTGGTGCTCGACTGTGACCACTCGTCGGCGTGGGTGAAGGAGGTCCAGAAGGTGGAGGGTCCGTACGTGGCTGTGCAGGGAGCGACGCTCCTTCGAGTGACGGACGTCGAGCTGCAGGACCCCCCGCAGCTCGGAGACTTCACCGCTCAGTGGGTGGAGTATAACTGCAACTCAAACAGCAACATCCAGTGGTCTGAGCCGGGCAGGGCAGTTTCGGCCGCCTACGGCATCTCCAAATACTGGAGCAACTACACGCTGCACCTGCCCACAGGAAATGATGTCGCCGACCTCTGGAGCACGTACTTCCCTTGGATGACCTACCCGGTGGTGCAGTTGGCGCTGTGGTCCGGCGTTTCGAATGAGTTGGGGCTCTGCAGCATTTGCCTGCGATTTCTTAGGAGAGTCAAATTGAACTGGTTTCCACCGGCGATACTGGACACTGGCCAAGGCTTCAAACTGGTCAGGTCATAGAAATATGAAAACAGGCTATTTTTGTATTTTCTAAAAGGCGAACGGTGAGTTTCTTGGACCCTTAAAATAGGCAGCTATTGGATTTGTTAACGCGCCGCTAACCAGTATCCTGTTAGTTACTGAAAAACAAATCACCGACTGATCAGTTGGTTTGAAATTTATCTTTTTAGTACCAGCTTTTATACTCTTTGCGATTTTTTCTATTAATGTGTGTTTTTAGCTTTGATCTTAACATTGAACAGATATATCAACGTGTGAGATGAGACTCGGCACATTGACTCTATTTTGCACGTTTGCATCGTATTTACTGTTAGATCTGATTCCACCTTGATTATAAGAACATTTGTGCCTTTTATCGTAAAAACCACCAAAGAACATCCAGCTCGCTAGGCTCATTTTTCTTTTTCTTTTTTTAAACCGTTAACCAAAGTGGCCGTGGTACAAGATCTCAGGCGTAAATCATATGAGCAGCATTTAAGCAGTCCAGAGCAGTTTTTTGGAGCTCAAACTGTTATATTGTTCTTGTATTTTGATTGTGGAATGATTCCTTTTACACCTCTCTGTACTACACTATGCATTTTACGCTCCAAGCTTTGAGTTAGGGCTGGGCGATACGACCTAAAAATATAATCTCCGATTTTTGTCACCATCATATCCGATTTACAATTTTAATTGTTTTTTTTTGTTCTTCTTAAACACAAAAGGAAAAGAAGAGAGAACCTCCTCTTTACAACCTTCACTTCACTCTTTCTCTCGTTGCAGGTTGTGTCCGAGTAAAACCCTGGCCGTCTTTGCGTCTTTTCATGTCTTTTCATCCCTTTGCGGCCATCGGGTTTGTGGGAGGGGAAACGATGACGACACACTGTCAGACTTACGGTCATTATTTACTTATATTGTCTGATGAGAGATGAGAACAAAAATCAGACTTCAAGGATTTACCTTTTTATTAAAACGAAAACGGCGACAAAATGTGGAATAATCACATCAAATAAATTACAGCGATATTTATATATATATTTATATATATATTTGCTCATATGTAGACCTATAAACAAATGAATAAATATACTAGAATGGCACTCGGAGAGCGCAGTCCTCCGCCAAGGAGCCTGACTTTAAAAACAGATCACAGCTCACAGCTGGCGGTACCGTGAGGTGGTCGGCTTGTTATTACCACAGTGTGTTTCTGTGTAACGTGTCGGCGGATGCCTCTCTCATTCAGCAGCCTTGTTATGTTTGTATAACGTTATATTACATTGTCTCTCATCCAGTCAACTATCGCTTTTTTCTTTTTCTCACCATGGGCGGCCAGCAGCTCCCGCACCTCGAAGTCTCGCCACACATCCACACAGTATCTCTCTGCTCTTGGAAGGAGGCGGGGTCACGCGTCATCAATGCGTCATCAGTTACACTGCGCATGTGTTATACCCTGCGGTCTTATAATACTCAGGCTGATCGGAATCTGTAAAAAAAATACCTCCCTTGGGAGGTAATAAAACTGTTGCCTATACCAACATA
Organism: Sebastiscus tertius; assembly: GCA_916701665.1. Lineage (NCBI taxonomy): Eukaryota > Metazoa > Chordata > Actinopteri > Perciformes > Sebastidae > Sebastiscus > Sebastiscus tertius. The sequence continues at coordinate 13,616 of CAKAOH010024036.1, forward strand.
TAAAATAAGAGACCTGGTTGAGACTGTCTGTCTATCGACCTCCGCTGCGTTTCAGTTCCTGGGACAGCGCCCATATGCTGGAACAACTTAGTCGTGCTGCTTTAGGTTCCACAGATTTTAGACGTACTTAACAGCGGATAGTGGTTTGCTTGAGGTCGGACGCTAAATGGATGACGCTATGGGAGCTCTGGGAAGCGGCGGCAGTTCCGTACTGTAATTACTCAAGTTAAAATGAAAATCAATTTTCATTTCTAAACATTCCTACATCATTAATTCGAATGAATTGATAAAATCGATTTATCGCCCAGCTCTACTTTGAGTATATTCGATGCACTGCTTTGCACTTGTTTGTTGTAACAGCATTTTGTATTGCTTTAGGGGTGATTTTTAAATACTCTCCGATGCTTCAGGGAGTCCAGAAAGAGTTTTTTTTAAAACTGTACTGATGAATGCACTACACACAGACATGTGTGCGAACCACAGTATTTATGTCAATGTATAAACCCCAGGAATTAAATGCATCACATGATGAGATGCATTTTCTTCCAGGGGTTTATCGCAGCGTACTGGGATATGCAAGATTATTCAGGTAAAAGATGAGTGAAACTATGCAATAAAGGAGAAGTGGGACTTCACTGCTTAAATCATGAATTTAATGGCCTCCTCATTGGATACATTCTTCCATTAACTAAATGAAACATTACAACAAATCCATTCATAAAAAGTAAATGGTCTGCACATGGTTTAGTGGGGTTGTTGTTTCCTAAAACTTTCTTTTTTTTGTGATCAATTTTTTATTGGTATTTAAGCATAGTTATATAGGGTGGGGTTACAAATTGATTGCTCACCAATAGAGTAAAAGAATATAATCACAAATGTCCATGTACTAATCAATACAAAATTGGCAAGCAGCTACAGAAAAGAAAAAAAAAACAAAACAGGAAGAAGAAAAATAACAACAAACAACTAAACCTTTCTTGAACGTTTCCTGGAAAGAACTATGTAATTTTCCAAATTATAGAGAATATAGACAGAAAGTTCTGAGACTGCTGGTTATTTTAGTAAATTGTTAAATCCAGAAAGATTTCCTTTAAAAGAACTGCTGATATGCCAAATTACATAATTACTTTACAGGAAATTTATGAGGAATTTACAGGCCTTACAGGCCTCATATTATAGTATGTCGAAATTTTCATGAAAAAAAAATCATAGCATATTATGTCGACATTTTCATAAAAAAGTCATAGTATAGTATGTCAAAATTTTCATGAAAAAAGTCATAGTATTGTATGTCGAAATTTTCATGAAAAAAAAGTTATTTATAGTATGTCGAAATTTTCATGAAAA
>CAKAOH010024037.1:0-14735 GCA_916701665.1 Sebastiscus tertius
AGGAGGATGAGGAGGATGAGGAGGAAGAGGAGGATGAGGAGGATGAGGAGGAAGAGGAGGATGAGGAGGAAGAGGAGGAAGAGAAGGATGAGGAGGAAGAGGAGGATGAGAGGAGGGAGGAAGGAGGTTTGCCGCAGTGCTCTAATGATCGCTCACTGATCTCCTGCAGTGACTCCTCTCTCTACATCTCTCCTTTCCACCTCTTCTCCTCTCCTCTCCTCTCTTCTCTTCTCTTCTCTTCTCCTCTCTTCTCCTCTCTTCTCCTCTCCTCTCCTCTCCTCTCCTCTTCTCCTCTCTTCTCCACTTCCGTGTCCATCACCTGATGCCATTGGGCCCTAAAATACTTTTTCCCGTAGACTTCCATTGGGAAAGAGACGTCCGTAAATCAAAAGATCATTTATTTTGAGGTAAATCAACTTCCCAGTACGAACACTCTAATAGCCCTTATTTAAATCATTAGGTCCTAAAAGTTCAGCCGATTCTAAGGTTATTTCTTTTCTCCTGTTCATGTGAATGAGCTGGGAAAGGCTGGGAGATGGAGTTAAAGGAAATGCTACTGCACCTGCTCTACGGGCGTAATGACTGCGGAAGATCGCCAGAAGATCTGGGTACTTTATCACTCGGCAGTCGAGACATTTTGGCTTCATGCACCACTGAGCAACTCTCATAGGAATGGACTGGAGCCTCCAATGTTGTATCCAGTTCTCTTAGTACATCCATGTCCTGCTCTCCTCTCCTTTCCTCTCCTTTCCTCTCCTCCCCTGCTCTCCCCTCTCCTTGCCTCCTCTCTTCTTTCTCCTGATCTGTCTCTCTCTGAGGTCTCCTGTCCTCTTCCATCCATATGTTCCATCCATGTCCCCTCTCTGTCTACCAAGGTAAACACTAAATAGTATGAATTACTGGTATTCTTCAGCGATAGTAATAACTATGTTTTATAGACCGTTTCAACGGAATTGCATTGCTTGGCAACAGCTTGGGTTGATGTTTACTTCCTGTCAGCTTGTGTCATTTACATGCACTGCAACAGGGAATAAACTGTGACACAATTGGACTGTTTACGTATACTACTGTGAAATAGTCCATTAACAATCTAGGTAAGGTGGCCTCGGGCTTCGCAGAGGAAACACTGGTACTTCACTACTTGTGAAGTAGTTTTCACAAGTAGCCTTTTTTAGTAACAACATTTTTAGTGTAGATGTGGCCTCGGCTTTGTTTATTTTTAACTACAAGAAGTTCCACTCGAAGTTCCACTTGGAAATGTCTTCAACGATTTAGGAGGCAGACAATTTTTGTAAAACTATTTGCAGGGTTGCAGCTTAGATATATCTGTGTATCAGCCGCGTAAAAGTGTAAACTGATATCCTGTCTACGTATAAGATATCTTAATGCCAGCATATAAATAGAAAATAAGGCTCTCCACAGCAGTGACTTGTAATGGCTGACCTGAGGTTGCAAGTACATAGAAGGGCTTGATTCCTATTTTCCTGAAACTGGGCAAACACAAGCTCAGATAGAGAGGAAAAGATACAACATACACCCCAAGTATTATTACATAGCCCCAAATATGCTGTCATTGGTAGCGTTAACTAAGATGGTCCAGTGGAAACATTGTATTATTCACAGCTGATGGAGTCTCCTCACATTTCTGTCACAGCTGGATGCAAATGTTACCTGTTGCACAAACAACTGGATACTTTGATACTTAGAGTTCATGTTTCAGAGTAGAAAGAAATGACTATAAAGTGAATTGCTCAGATCAGATTTGATTTCTGTAGGTTCGGTGAGGACGTAGGTTTTGTTTCAACACTGTGTGTGTTCATTTCCTGCATTCTGGTGACTTTTTATGAACCAATTTATGGTGTAAATATCTTTATTGTACCCCCGCGACAACGTAGTCGGGGGTATATAGCGCTCCGCCTGTCTATCCATCCTTCCTTTTGTTTCTGGAGTAGAACTCTGAAACTATTTAACTTGGGAACTTGATGGTTGGCAGTGTGGTCTAGTTGTGCCTTTTGGGGGTTAGAAGTCCAGGGTGCCCATTAGTTAATTAGTTAAAGTGGCAGTAGGCAGTATATTTTTGGCATCATTGGGCAAAAATTCCATAACGAATTTTCAACATATTGTATTTCCTCATGGCTCTGTTTTCAGGCTTTAAAAAATCTAGCCCGTTACGGGAGACTTTGACCAATCACAGGTCATTTCATTGGGAGAGCATTCTTATTGGCTGTGCTCCAGTCATGTGATCGGTACTTGGCGTTCCTTCACCAGATTTCCAAATGGCGACGGCGTTACAAACTTTCTCATTTTACAGCTAAACCGTGCACTACAAGATTATTCTGAAAACATTTGAGGAGAGAAATAGGCATTACAGTAACATAATATTGATTCATATTTGATCAGCTCTGCGTAGTTTGACCGTTTGGTCGGAGTTCGCGAGTGATTGACAGCCGGCTCTCATAGACGGCAGATGGACCTCAGATCAGCTCTTACTGCTTGTTTTCCTCCGGTCTGGGAAATCTTGCAGAAGGAAAAAAAACATTCTGTGGGTCCATGAAATCAGTGTCCCATTCATTGTCTATGGAGCAGCTCCAGACCCCTATGACCTATGACTTACTTCTCTGGTTTCTGGCTTTGAGAGAGAGGAGCTCATGTTCACAAATATTGATTGAACTTTACTAGGCTATGGAAATAACATATGGGAATTCTTAATTCGGGTGGTGTTCCTCTTTAAGGTGTCCGTACTGGGAAGTTGATTTACCTAAAAAAAACGCAGATTTACAGACGTCTCTTTCTCTTTTTTCTGGAAAAATTATGACTCATAATATTATGACTTAATTCTCAGATTATTATTTTTTTTCCAACAGTGTACTCCATGGTAGTTGATAGAATTCTGCGCTTTGGTTTATCTATCTGATGTATTTTTGTTGGCAAACCCGGAAGTTAGCATCTTCCCGGTTCCCTCGACAAAAATCCAATGGGATTGTTCCATTGGGTTTTGGATTATTGCAGAAAATAAGCTTTGTGGCAAACACATGTTTATGACACTTACACGTTTTGTTCCATACGGTAATCTCCACAAATGAACACCACTTTTATGACTTTTGAAGTGTGAATGTTAGGATATAACTACACCACGGTCGCATGAACGAGAGTACACACAATGAGGCTGTAAAGGAGGACGAGTCGGCGTGATGACGTTTAGTAGTCTCATTTAGTAGCTTGTTAACAACCGCCTTTTTAAGACACATAAAGGCTTCAAAATTCACAAGTGGGATATTTATTGATGTATATGTTAAAATCTCGTCAGCTTGTGTTAACCACAGACATCAGGCATCTAACTAAAAACCCATTGATTTCCAGGACGAGGGAACCAGAAGTGCTAAAATGACTCATTTTTAGGATTCATTCATTCACCACTCATGTTTGCGGCTGTATATCGTGTTTACTCCCCCTACTTTGCATTGTTGCGTCAATGAGTCACAAAAGTCCTCTGCTACTTTCATTTTTTTAATGCGGGGAACATATGCATGTGTTCTAAACATTGACATATGCGCTTATGGTTCAGTCATCTGTTTGAGATGCTGCTTCATCTGACACAAACATGACTTTCAAACAGTCTGATTCAATGATGAAAGGTTAGTGAGGTGGGCAGTTTGCTGATATTTCACCTATTGGTCAAGAAATCTGTTCCCTACCAAGCTGCAATTACTTATAGGGGGTCAGCTCATCCATGTGCATTTAGCACACAGGGAAAATTGATTTGAGTTGACTCTGTCCAAATGACACAGCATATTCACAAAACATTATGAAACACTATAAAGAGGCAAAATGGTCATGAAAAGATTATACTGGAGCTTTTTGTTGAGAGAGAGAGAGAGAGAGAGAAGGGGGGGAGGGGGGGGAGAGACTGCAGTTATTAATTATGACTTCTATTCTGTGTCATGAGCCCCAGGAGATGTGCCTTATTGTTCAATGACTGCATGGAAAATGAAAGCAAAGAGCCTGGGAAACGGAACAAACAAGTGAAGCTACTCAGTCGTTTGAAAAATAATGACAAATCTAAAAAAAGTATTATAACATAAAAGTAAAACATCCAAAGCCCTATAACTCAATTAATTTTAAAGCCTGACATATTTTCCTGATCTTTAAATTCTCTTGACCTATCTGTGTGGTGTTCTGGTGCCCAGTGCAGAGAGACAGGTTCGGAGAAGAGGAGCAAACTGGTGGGAGGTTCATTCAAATTTCATGCTTGACATCCTCCTGGGTCCTCCTTCTCACATTTGTTCACATTATGTATTCATTTCATTTTTACCTCCGCCAAGGCCGAAGGCCTAGGAAGGAGGTTATGTTTTCACCCGCGTTGGTTTATTTGTTGGTTTGTCTGTTAGCAGGATTACTCCAAAAGTCCGCGATGGATTTTAATGAAATTTTTTGGAGAGGTGGGGTGTGGCACAATGAACAATCCATTTGTACTCGGGCAGCTTGGTGGAGGTCTGCGCTCTCAGGGTAGCACTGTAAAGGACAGAGGGTGTTGTTTCATGTACAGATTGTAAAGCCCCCTGAGGCAAATTTGTGATTTAGGGCTATATAAATAAAATTGACTTGACTTCATTCCATTTTATTTTATTTTTTCAGCCTTTCATATTTTATTCTGGAAATGCATTTCAGTACAAACACCGCTGTGCCAAATTTTGCGATATGATGTGACAATTTACAACATGTTAGATAGAGTAGAATTAAGCCTCCCCAAGCATTCTGGTGCTGCCTATGAATGAAATATTGCAAATAATGAGTGAATGTTGGCGGTGAAGACAGCGAAATATGGCACAACAGGAGGTTGGACTCTGTAAAACTTTCCCCAGTCATGGTCCAGATTGCTTAGTGGGTTGTCCACAGTGCTTGTGTGTGCAAGTACTTGGTGCATTGTTGCTTATCCCACCTGGTATGTAATTTTTTCCGTTTTTTGGACATATGATGTTCTATTAACTTGGAAAAGTTTCTATTTTGTATTTCCGATAACATCAAAACATATGTGGGTTGTATACAACTAAGTCATATTTTTTGTTGTATGTGTCTCAGACCAAGATTTCAGGAGTGGGATTTGTGAAGATTCATGCTCCCTGGAATATTCTCTGTCGAGAGGCCGAGTTAATGAAGCTAAAGATGCCCACCAAGAAGGTAAGACTCAACGCTATGGGAGGGTTTTTCCTCCAGGTGTGTGTGATTGGTAAGGGCAGTGGAGTGTTCACTGGAGTGGATACTACTTTAGAGGGAAGCTGCAGAATGCACCCTGATCGTAATCAAATACAGGCTCAGAGCTGTTGCTGGGCAGTTCAGGCCAAAGCTCAGGGCTAGGGCTGCACAGCAGTCAGAGGAAAATAGATAAATAATAAAACTAAATACATACTGTAGGTGAAAGGCAATGAAACATGTAGATTGGGATTGTTGTTTTTTTCTTCATTCATTCATTTCAGTTTTGCAGTTTTGACCGAGTCAGCAACAGTTTGTTGCAGGTTTAAATATCTTTGATAATGCACCTCCTCATGGCTCTGTATTCAGGCTTTAAAAAAATCTACAGCCGGCTCTCATAGACGGCAGATCAGATCAGCCTCTGGTCTGTGAAATCTTGCAGATGCCATTAGGAACACCGGAGGACACAGAGGAACATGATTTTTTTCAGATTACCTGTTTCATGAACTACTGTCAGGATATAGTGACTGTTTTATAAAAATATTTTTTTGTAATCGTATTTGCTCCAGTCTCGCCTACTTCAGCTTTAAGTGTTTCCATACTTTACTGTAAGTGTAGTGTTTACCACTCTGGATTTAAAATGTGAGGGTGCAGGTCATATCCATACGGACCCTCCGCCTTTTTCTACATTTTAGCTCGATGTGTTTTGTTTTGGTTGACGGATACGGGACGTATATGACGTCACTTTACTCAGACTACAACAATAAAAGCGGTAACTTCCTTCTACCTTCACATAGACTCAAATGAAGCAAATATATTGATTGGAAAAAAAAAAAAATGCGATACATACTGTATGTGAATCCATTTTTTCCCACCCCTACTAACAACGCAGATGCAGAGGTGCAGAGAAAATGGAGAATTTTGAGGAGCTTTAAGAGTGTTGGTTTCCCCCCAAGGAGAAACCTGCAGTATACCAGCATAAAAGATCCAAACGTTTCCTCATCACTATTCTACGTCATCTCATATCCGTGCAACTGTGAGATCTGTTGAAGAAATACCAAGCACCGCCCACCAGCCAGAGCACAGCCAATAGGAACACTCTCTGAAATGACCTGTGATTGGTCAAAGTCTCCTGTCACAGGCTAGATTTTTTAAAGCCTGAAAACAGAGCCATGAGGAGGAGCAGAAGCCTTAGAATTACAAGATGCTGAAAGGTTATTATGGAATTTTTGCCCAATGATGCCAAAAATATACTGCCTACTGAAGCTTTAAACCAATTCTGGGTGAAAAAACAATCAATGAAAATGTTTCCTGCTATTATATGATGGCACTTTGCTTAAAATGGATTGTGAAAAGTCTATTAGTTTTTTCTACTAATGTGTTTTTGTGTTCTAGAAGTACATCATACATAAAGGAACCTTGATTGAAGTGTGTGTGTGTGTGTGTGTGTGTGTGTGTGTGTGTGTGTGTGTGTGTGTGTGTGTGTGTGTTTTGTGGGTTATTTCTAGGTGTATGAAGTCAAACAGTTGAGTGGTGTTGTGGAGAAGATCAACTCCCTGATCAGTAAAGTTGTGGAACCTCTCCACCCTCATGTTGAGGAAAGTCAACCCAAGAACATCAAACACCTGTCACACACTTTCTCCAGGGAGAAACAACACCTGTAAGTGCATCCTTCACATAGAAGGAACATTTTGTACAGCCACCTTCACCCTTGGCCTTTCCAAACCAACCGAGAGCCGGTCGCGGCACACCACCACCGCGCACCACCATGGACGAAATGCGCCCGGTGTGGGCCAGCCCTCACTGACCCATCTAGCGGGGCGAAAGCGCACCACTGTAAAGAAAAGGTGTGCGCTAGATTTATAACACAAGACAAAACGAGAGCATCACAGTGAAACTATGGTGAATATTAAATACTCTCTCGGCCAGTCACATCACTGGTCTCAACTGTGCCAATCACAAATGTGACAAGGACAGCTAAGCAAATGGAAAGCTTTACCTCATGAAATGTCTGGATGGTTCAGAGCGTCACGACATGAACACATATCACCACAAATCTGCACCCAAAGACAGATGGAGGACAACTTGTCATCATGCAGTTACTATAATAACAATATAAATAAAAAATAAAGAAATTGATTCGGTGAAATCGTTTATATCGGACCAGCGCTATTTTAGCAGTAATTCTAATGTATCTCAGCTCGTACCTGGTCACATTGTAGTTCATGGTACACATCAGCATTTGCAGCTGCATGAGATGCTGCTTTTGCTAAAAAGCAGCATCTTATCCAGTAACCGGATGTCTCCTACATAAAACAGTCGAATATTGAGTTATAACCGACCAGTTTGATGTGTGTAGAGGTCGGTATGATTATACTGTGACAGCCTGGTGTGGTTTCCAGGTGATTTAATGAAGGTAAACACAGTGAACGGCCGTGCGTAATAGGAGTCTGAATCTTTCAGCATATCACGATTCAATTCGATTTTGATTCTCGGGGTCACGATTCACCATCAAATTCATTATTCTTCATCTTTCGGTCATCATGCTACACAGCACGAACAAATACAGGTTGTGTAAAAACAGGGATTTTTTCATATTAAAAGTCTACCAGAAACAAGAGGGATTATTCCCACTGAGCTGTTGGAAGATGTTTGGTTTGGAACATTTCAGGAAATTGATGCATCCAAAAATTGCTTAAGTTCTTTTAATAAATGTACAGACAGTAACAAGTGTGTGTGTTTTTGTGTTTGTGTGTGGATTTTTAATTAACAGGTTTGACCTCTCAGACAAAGATTGCTTCTTTGACAGCAGAACCAGGAGTTCAATAGTAAGTCCGCTGAAGTTTGTCTGTTGTGTATCTACCAACACCGAAATATCCACTTATACAGTCAACACATTTTTCTTAAAGATATAAATTATATCATAAAGTAAAACCTTCCAGTTGTTTGTTAGAAAGACCAAGTTAACCAAGTGTTTAAAATTACGACCTCAAAACGTAATTCAGAATGCAGTTTAGTTGTATGGGAACGTCATTTTGTAGGAGACATGGTTGTTTTAAGGCCCAGACACACCAACCTGACATCAAAGAACTAGCAGCAACTAAGGCCACCAGTTGAGCCGCCTCACGTTGCCTTTTTCTTGGCCAAAAAGTTGCACTGGAACACACCGTAAATACTACAGCCGACGGCTGGTTAGAACATACATTCTGCGTCTGCGTGAGATGAACTAACTCTCCCTACCAGCAGGTAGCAGTAGTCTGTATTCATCATTCAAAAAGGGAAACAGGAAGACTGAGGACGACGGATATACAATCCGTTGTTATGATATGTTCATGAAACAAAGCGGCGTTTGACGACCATTTTCACACCACTCTCACTCACCGCTTAGCTTCATTCCAGATGGCCATGTGGCTCTGAAAATACCTGTGTATTGGAATGATCAGATGAGACGAAGATGACTTGGGTTTACTTGTTTGCTTGCTTTCCTCATGTCAGTTTCTCTTCTCGTGCACTGATTCATTTAAGCTGAACAGTCAATAACAGTGATTTCTCTCACCGTCGGGTGCCACTGCCAATTCAACATGCTGAATCGTATTGCTGGATAGTATTGTACAAGTATTGTACATTGTGGGTTTATCAAAGTCGTAAATATGTATGCATTTACAGTATTTATGTAAACTTTTAACTTTTACTCTCAGTCCCACAGAAGTCATGTACTGTCAACTGTCAGAACCATGAATTCCTGAAACCACCAGGAATTTGGTTGAGGTTATTATTGCTATTGCAGATTAGAGCTTTATCATTGTTTTATTATAGTGTCTATAAATCACACTTGAATATTTTCTATGGGTATTTTCTTCAGCAGCATGGTGAATAAAGTTCCGTTCTTCTGTTTTTCACTCTTCCTTTCAGGTTTTTGAAATACTAAAAAGAACAAAATGCAAGGCCAAGTACAGCATGGGTAAGTCTGGATCTCTGTCTCTCTCTCACAGGCCTCCTTGTGTAGAGCGGCCAGTTTCATTGAGTCTATAGATGTGAGCCAGGTGAGGGCATGGACGGATTATGAGACAATGGGCCCCTGGGCACAGACATGTAAAAGACCATCCACCCTGTCTACATCGGAACAAGACACCCAGATTCAAAGACTCTCAAAGAGTCTATTTTTTAGTAATTTTGCATCCCTTTTGTGGTCATTTTGTGTCTCTAATTATACGTTTTACATTTGTATGTAGTTGTTTTGTGTCTCTTTGCAGTCATTTTGGGGCGTTTTAGTTGTTTTGTGTCTCTTTTGTGGTGATTTTACTTTTTGTCATTTGTCACAGATTTATCGGTCAGTCGATATTATTGTCCGATATTGGCCTTTTGTAGATATATGCTGAATCAGCATTCCCACATTTAGAACTAGCAATGCCAAGATTTTAATCAGAGCAAATATTTAAATTTAAAAATACAATCATTTATTTCTAAATCATTTGAATTGGGTGTTTTTATGTAAATAACCACTATAGATGATAATAACAAAGTAAAAGGATAACATTCCTAATTTTTGGTGATTTACACTGACTTATTACATTTATTTTTCGAGACTGTTCCAGGAAGAAAAGTGGAAAAAGTTAGCCTGGAGCTTTGTTTACCAGCTGCTATAACAAAATGACATGTATCTGCCGATATGGCTCATTGCCAATCGGTATCGATGGCAAAAACGTGATTGGGCATCTCTAATTATATTATTAAATTATCATATAATTTACATTATACACTATATTAGATTAGAAGAGATTAATAGCATTGACTTGGAATGAAGTTGGTTTGTTGTCACTTCTTCTTCTTGCCAGTGTAGTGAAGCTTCATTTAATATAGATTAACTGGTAGCTTAGCTCTCTTTCCAAGCAGCTTGCCCAACACTGCTTATAAGTAATATAATTCAGAGGCCTGCAAGCCTCAATTACCCTGCTGTGGTCCCATTTACTGATCCCTGATCTGTGAAATGTGGGACCCGCGTTAACACCTGCGTCTGTGTTTGTTTTCTCCCGGCAGGTATCACCAGTCTCCTGGGTAGTGGTGTCTATACAGCAGCTTACCCTCTTCATGATGTGAGTAGTACTAACCCGGGCACTAATAGGTTATTATTATAGGTGGCACTAGTTCCAAATCATGCTTATATGCTTGTGTTTTGAAGCTGTTGTAATCAGTCACATTTCTGTAATCATCAGAAGATGAGGATAAAAGATGCCAGGACTAGAACACAACTGCAGCTCCACCTGTTCTTCAAACTAGTCCATCTCAGATGGTTAAACTCGGTTTACAGTCTCCGCTCAGTGTGCACAGTAACTAGCGTTAGTTGTTTCTCTTTCCTTTTTCAGGGAGATATTAATGAAGAGAGCGCAGTGCCCAATGACAGAAAGGTAAGAAAGTTGTTTCTAAATGTATGGAAGCCAGTAGCCAGTCGTCACAGACTGTTGTTCGTGTGTTGCATTTGTACAGCTTTGCACACATGTAGAGTCCACACTGACACACACTCTAGGATCACAAAATATTCTGTCACAACTGCAACTTAAACCTTGAAAAAACAAGCAAATTGGGTCTGGTGAAACATGCTAATTGTATGTCAGTTCATGTGATGTTTTTTTTTGTTCTCTTGCTATGTGACCCATACATGTTGATCGCCTGCTGCTGGCATCCATAGGTAGGTTACCCATTGTCATGGCTCCACAACAAAAGCACCCTCCTGCAGTAGGCAGTATATTTTTGGCATCATTGGGCAAAAATTCCATAATAACCTTTCAGCATATTGTAATTCAAGTGTTCTGAGAGAAAACTAGACTTCTGCACCTCCTCATGGCTCTGTTTTCAGGCTTTAGAAAATCTAGCCCGTGATGGGAGACTTTGACCAATCACAGGTCATTTCAGAGAGAGAGCATTTCTATTGGCATGTACCGGAACTTGGCATTCCTTCACCAGATTTCACAATGACGTCACAAACTTTCTCATTTTACAGCTAAACAGTACACTACAACATGATTCTGAAAACATTTGAGGCGAGAAATAGGCATTAACGTAACATAATATTGATTCATATTTGATCAGTGCGGCCTAGTTTGACCGTTTGGTCGGAGTTTGCAAGTGATTGACAGCGGACTCTCATAGACTCTCAGATCAGCTCTTACTGCTTGTTTTCCTCCGGTCTGTGAAATCCTGCAGATGCTGTTAGGAGCACCGGAGGACACAGAGGAACATGATTTTTTTCAGGTTACCTGTTTCATGTACTACTGTCATGATATAGCGACCGTTTTATAAAAAAAAAAAAAATAAACTTATTTGCTCCAATCTCATCTACTTCGGCTTTAACTTTTTCTTTGAACTTGTTTGACAAAATAATCACAACTTGCTAGCTTTTTCTGAGCTTTACGCATACTTACAGCACATGCATGGTCAAGAATGAACTTCCTTGCTCATGTCTAACTTTCTTGTTTACATTTTTTTACAGTTAACAGATGATACACAATTTGAGCTTAAAACATAAACATACTTCAAACTTTCAGATATGGTGTGGTAAAAGAATGTTATTTTTTTAAGTTATTCTGTTTTATTTATTTGAAAAATTACAGGATAACTGGTGACATATAGAAAAAGACCCAAACCCAACAATGATTATTCCTACTGATGAGTGTTGTGTGTATCCAAAGCTTGCTATATCTTCTTCCTCTGTGCCAAAGAGCTCCATTGTTGGCAAAAAAAACTATTAAAAACACACCAATACGCCACACCAGCCACATTTTCAAGCCAGTCCCAAATACATTGTCCTACAAATTGTACTGTATATTAATCCACTGCTGAAAATAGTCCCGAACAAATACACTATTTGCAGTATATTTATAATTACATTAAACCAACCTTTAGAGCCAACCGTACAGTTTAAAGTTGTACACATGCGATTCATCTTATAGACAGTAACAGTCAAATGATGATGATCTAAATGACAGGGGAGTGTTTTTGTCATATGAACTATACATCCAGGGGCTAACCCAACTAGCATGTTCACTGTCAAGGAAACCATTGTATTAAAGACAAATATGGCAGTAGAAAGGCTGAAGGCATGATAAAAGTGTACAAATAATGCAACAAAATACTGTTGATTGTCCTCCTCAGCTTTTGTATGAAGAGTGGGCAAACTACAGTGTCTTCTACAAGTACCAGCCCATCGGACTTGTACGGTAAGGACATATTTCTTTAGGTATAGAAATTACTGCCAATCTGCCTTGTATGGTAACTCTGATATTAAAGTCCCCCTACTATTCATCAGCCAGGGCTTTTATTTTGAAGGACTGTAATTCTAGCTCATCGATTTGTACATATTCAACATGTGCTTTATATCATACACTATTTTATAGCATGCCAATAATTATATATTATTACACAGTGTAATCCTTGATATTGCCACCAGATTGAGGTTCATGTTCTAATCCTACTCATAGATATGCCACCATGAATGTGAAAATTTCAGACATTGTTGAATTTGTTGCAAATTATTTGTCCATGTTATTTTGGTAATGATTTATGGGTGTGTAAATAGTACACTTTGCTTTACGGAGCCCCCCTAGATGATGTACTTTGGTAGAGTTGGGAAGATATTGACAGATTCAATCTTACTGGATCAATATCTCATAACCAAAACGTTGTTAAAACACAAACAACGGCTCTTGCTAACCGTAGTAATGTAGACAACGAACTACAAGCTAATTTTAATCACAGCGAGCGTCCTGCGAGCTGGACACATAACATTGGTCTCTATGTGCAGCCGGCTGTGAGACGAGTGGTCAGGGACCGTCTACAAAGTGCAACGCCGAAAAGAGATGCTATGAAAAATATTCAATAACTTCAGTATTATACAGTGTAGTACCACCAAAATTACTTCACATATCAATGATCTACTCATAGTTGTACTACAATACTATATGCTTTTGCATAATTTTGGTGAATATTTAATGGGAAGAATATTCAATAACTTCAGTATTGTACAGTGTAGTACCATCAAAACTTGAGAGAACAAGTTACTAACTTGAGGGAACGAGTAAATAAAATTTTCTCGTAAGGGTCTATGGGGGCGCCATATTTACTTTTTTTTTTAAGTCTTAAAACGCATTAAATCAGATTTCAAAAAGTGTGCAGATACCAAACGAGTTGTAAAATCCGTGTGAGTGTGAGTGTTACAAACTGTTTTGTTTCGGCGTCTAATAGGCCTTTAAACGCATAATTTGTTACTCCAGTTGGACTTCCTAGATTGGATTTCATTATCTCACCAGTACCTACAACACCGTTTTAATGCAGGGCTGTTTTCGATCTGAATCCCTGCTTACTTTTTACTCTGGTCAAGCAAATCAGTATACCGTTCAGATTCCCATGTCCTGATACCAACATGGTAGTTTTACCTGAATAATCTAAATGATTTGCATCTTTTTTTGTGTTTAGGAAGTATTTTGGGGAGAAGATTGGTCTGTACTTTGCCTGGTTGGGTCTTTATACTCAGATGCTGATTCCTGCCTCTCTAGTCGGGGTCATTGTGTTTCTGTATGGATGTGCGACAGTCGATGACAACATACCAAGGTAAGCGCGCACACACACACGCACACCTCTATTTCCTACTTGAAATCAGTCTGATTTCAGTCAGTGACAATATTTTACTCTGCAATCCCAGAGATGTGAGGATCTGCAGAGAAATCTAATAAGACATCCAGAGACGGTGCTAACAGCGCTAACAGCGCAAACGGTGCAAACGGTGCAAACAGCGCTAATAGTGCAAACAAGGGGGGACCGGAGTGTGGGTGCTACGCATCTGCGAGGACGCCGTTGGTCGGGATGGCGTTATCAGCCGTAACCGCTGTATGAGGGCAGTGCAGAGCGGCAACCATGAGCTAACCAGTGTGGCATGCTCATATGCATGAACATGCACTAGAAGCACGCATAGCCAGCCCGGCGATGTAAAGAAAGCACAGAGAAGCTCGGATTATAACACAAACAGAGGGAGAGTGACTTCATTCTCTGCTCAGGTAGACATTACTACACTATATCTTTGCATAGCAAATAGTTTGATGCTATTTTAATGCTCTGAATATCATATAAAGATCCTCTAATAAAAATCAAAGTTAATGGAGAAATGAAAAAAAGGAAAAGAGGAAGAACAAATACAGAGGGAGTGAGGACAAAGGAAATGGTTTGATGAATGAGTCGGGAAACTAAGGCCTCCTCTCTTTCCTCAACCTGCTTCTCATCATCCACAGGATATTATGACATATACTGCCGGCACACCTCTGCACTCAATGCAGACACACACCACACACGCTCAGTACTAAGTACTAAGTGTTAATGTCAGAGTCTCACCCGGACACCGAACCACACAGTAAGACAAACCAGACCCCCTGTCTGTCTGTTTCAGAATGGCCCCATTGAGTTCATTCATTGTGTGACTGCTTCAATGACACTGCCTGATGGAAATCTCCATTTTTTTATGTTTTTCACATTTTAAATATGAACTTATACATTTTTTT
>CAKAOH010024041.1:0-36642 GCA_916701665.1 Sebastiscus tertius
GTACTACACAATGACAATAAAGGGCTTGAATCCTGAATCTTGAATAATAAAATACATGTTGTGTAGTTTACCCATTTTGTCCATGGTTGTCCACGGGCAGGTTGAATGGACCTTTAACATTTTTGTGCAAATAATTATAATTCAAGGCGTTTAGAAGTCTGATGCATTTGGTCGATAAAATATCCACCATGCAGAGGATAAACATGATCTGTATTCTCCTCAGGCTTCACCTCTTCCTGTGTTGTTGCACCAAACTCAGTTTGGAGCTCTAGCACCCTCAGGTGGACGTTTCTGGAGGCCATTTAAAAGGGGAACTACACATTCATGTTCAATATTCCTACAGGTTATTCCTATGGTCTAACAGTAAAAAAAATGTTAGTAAACATGAGCTACTCTCTCTCAAAGCCAGAAAACCAGAGAAGTAAGTCTCAAACTTGTGATGTCATAGGGTATAAAGCCTGGAGCTGCTCTATAGACAATGAATGGACTGATTTTGTGGACCCACAGAAAATGTTTATTTTTTATATCCAAATGAGCTTTATTCTATTGTAGTGTTCTCAGTTGTGAAACAGAAAATGTTCCCATATACTCTGAACATTCCCCTGGGTGCTCTCAGTGTCATCTGTTACATCTCTACCAAATTCATTTTCTATGGAGCAGCTCCACACTTGATAGTCTATCTGACATTTACTGTAGCTCTCTAGTTTTTGGATTTGGGAGACTTTTTCTAATTTGAACTAATATTTTTTGGACTGTCTTAGACCATAGGAATAACATGCATGAATTCTGAAAATGGCTGTAGTTCCGCTTTAAGGTGCAATGCAGGTTACAAACCTGTTCTGCCTGTGAAACTTCTGTTTACCAAATATACAGTGTGGCTGTATTGCAACTGGCATGTGAGACGTTATTAAACCGTTTAGTGGAGTGTGAGCTGTGGTAGGTTAGTACACTGGAAGACTTATGTATTAGCTTGTGGCTGCAGGTATATTTTAATGACCTATGAACTATTAGAAATATTCCAATCCCTCAAATCTGTTTTTGTATCCAAATAAAATCACAGCCAGACATCGTTCATGTTCAAAATGCTGTATCTCACTATTTTATAACGAATCAAAAACTAATCATTTGTTCATTGGCAAATGGCCTTATACCTTCCAGCTAATTTGGAAAACAGAGAATTACACACAAAACCATCCCTCTCAGACTAAAGTGTCTATTTTGCTACCAAGTTACATATTCTATAAGACCAACAAGGTTCAGGAAATACAGATCATTATTCTAGTCTGTGCACAACATAACTATGTCTTTGTGCTAACCCTCAGCGGCTGTCTGGGAGACCAATGAAATTAATCTCTGAATGGCCTTCAGCTGGAAAAATGCATTCATTTCTTGAATAAACACAAGTAAACACGACATATGAATAACATGAATAACATACAAAAGCAATGACCTCACAATCCCCCCTGTAGCATGCTACTAAGGAGGTTTATTAGTGTTGATGTGGAAGAGCTTTTAGAAAGAGATCTACAGCCGTATTCTAGATAGCGGTGCACGGTGGTATTTATAACAAGACTGTCAGCAAGATGGCAGATGCTCAGTCTGTTCTGGCTGTGCAAAGATTGAAGGAATACTGTAGGGGATCAGTGATGTCAAATTCATCCTGACATCTTGCTTAGTCAGAGTCCCTCTCATCCTCGCAATGTTCAAAAACATCTTTCAACAGGATCCCTCCTGATCAGTACTCACAACTGACAGATATCACCAATTTATTTCCCCAAAGTGTTTATGATTAGCTGCTAAAAAAAATGTGGTTTCTTTGTCTGGTATTTATTCAAATCTCTCTTCTTTGTTTATTTCTGGTCTAAGAAAACAGAAAAGTGTCTGCAGTGTTTAGTGCTGTTGAGAATGACAGTGCTAGAAAACTAAATAATCTGCTTTTTGGCATGGGAAACATACATTAACATTACAGTAAAATCTAGTCCTCTCTCTAGGTTACTTGGTGGAGAGGAGGTTGTGTTGCTCAGGCTCTATCTGTTTGGCGACGCCTGGAAGCTGCTTGACATGTCCTGGATCTATCTCTTCATATACACCGATCAGCCGTAACATTAAGACCACTGACAGGTGAAGGGAATAACATTGATTATCTCGTTACTGTACAATGGCACTTGGCAGTGGTGGGATATATTAGACAGCAAGTGAACATTTTGAACTTTGTGTTGGAAGCAGAACAAATGGGCAAGCATAAGGATGTGAGCGACTTTGACAAGGGTCAAATTGTGATGGCTAGATGACTGGGTCAGAGCATCTCCAGAACTGCAGCTCTTGTGGGATGTTCCCGTCTGCAGTAGTCAGGACCTACCAAAAGTGGTCCAAGGAAGGAAAGCTGGTGAACTGGCGACAGAGTGAGACCCAAACCCAAGGCTCATTGATGCACGTGGGGAGCGAAGGCTGGTCGTGTTGTCCGATCCAATAGAAGAGCTACTGTAGCTCAAATTGCTGAACAAGTTAATACTGGTTCCGATAGAAAGGTGTCAGGACACACAGTTCATCGCAGTTTGTTGCGTATAGGGCTGCGTAGTCGCAGATCGGTCAAGACACCCATGCTGTCATAATGTTATGGCTGGCCGGTGTATGTTCACATTATATGTATAATTTTTTTGTCATATGGATTGTCTATGTTGTATTTTTATTATGTTGTTACTAGGTTTTTTGGTTAAGTTTTTCCTTATCCGATGAGAGGGTCGTACTGTACAGAGTATCCTGTACAGATTGTGAAGCCCCCTGAGGCAAATTTGTGATTTGTGTTTTTGGGCTATACAAATAAAACTGACTTGACTTGACTTAACCCAGAGATTGTGACTTAGTTCACCGCTGTTTTCGGTGCTTTTCTCAGGTGTGAGCGCACAGTGCTGATGTCATAAGCAAAAATCTGGTCGAGACCGGAGCCGACAGACGACTGTTGTGGCCAGTTGGGGAATGGGAAACGACTGGCGATGACATGCGCATCATCAGGAAGCTCTTTAAGCAGCTTCTCGCCCAGCACCTCCATCTGTAAACCATAAAATCATCACTTAGCACAAACGCTAAGTATGACTTACACAGCATCAAAACATCTACACTACAGAAAGGGAGAGAAATCATCAGAGGAAAACTCACCACTCCTGGAGCGAGGAAAGCTGTCACGTTGTTGTACGTAGATAAATCAGTCTGTGAAAGAAGAAAGACACAAATAGGGTCATATACCAACTTTGATCAGGCTTGAGGAAAGCAACCATTTATGTTGAAGTCTTCTTACCTTCCAGAAGTCTTTTTTAACAAAGGTCGCCTGGCTGGAGGGCACTCCCGTCCAGCGGGCTTTACTCCTGGCGTAAGCCACTAAGAGGGAGTTTATCTCAAAGCCTGTGCACTGGAAACCAGCAGAAGAGGCCGCAAACACCTGGAAAACCAATTCTGATGATATATATATATATATATATATATATACATATATATATATATATATATACACACGACACAAGTATACACAACACAATTTAAAACATGAAACACAGTTTCAGAGTCTAGTTTTGGCCTCATATGAATGATTTTTTTTCTGCAACAATTGCAGATCACTAACCAGTCTTCCATCTCCTGATCCCAGATCTGCTAAGCGACCTGTTCGTCCCTCAAGCAGCTGCATAATCTTCAGTGTCTGACCTTTACTGGAGGGCAGATAAGGAACCTGGACAAACATACAGTAAGTCAATGCAAGTCTTTCACAAGTTCCCCTATTGCAGATAAGTCTTTATCAAGTTCTACTAAAACTGAGAATTAACATTAACAAAACAAAATTAAACGTTATTAAAATCTCAGTATAATAATCCTGACACTAGAGCAACATGAATTTCTTCTTTTTCATGTGAAAACATCTCTGCATATGCTTCATATTATATTTACTTCTGCTGTCAGTGATGTGTCTATAACCTTGAATCTGATCTCCCACTCACTGTCAGTGGAACAAATATCTGCTCGTCTCTAGCTGCGGTGGGTTTAATCTGTGATCCATTTTCCTCCTAGTATAACATATTTTATGTGAGATATAGCTGGCAGGATAAAGCATCATATCATTCATCCAAAAAACACAGGTCAGAGACATATTGGTCATATTTTTTTAAGGGTTTAGCTTTAAAACTGCTTCTTTCTACATTAAAATGTCAGATTTAAAGTCTCCATGCAAAAACAAATGTTTGAGCATTACCTAACTTCTGATAATCTGCTCCTGATCATCATGTTTTCCTGTTCATCTTGTACCGACAGTGAACAAAAGCAGTGCATGATCCATTATGTTACAACAATAGACCAAATGCACTTTAGACTGACGTACTGTAGAAATTGGTGCAGTTCTCCATAAAACATAATGATGGTTATAGACTTACCATTTTCTTCTTGCTCGCACGGAGCACTTTGCTCCAAAATAAGCAAATTATCATTACTGTGCACGTTATGTTCTGTCTCAGCTTTCACGCAAACATGCAGCATTTGGTGGGAAGAAAGCAAAAAGCAGGCAGTTGAAAACAGAGAAGGGAAATCTCAAGCACCTTGAGATTCAATGGGATTTTGCGAAATCCAGGCAGAGAAAACAGGCTCCATACTCCGTACAGACCTGTGAGCAGAGCGCCGAGACAGGCCGAGAGGACGGGATGTGGTCTGCTGGTGGGACGGATCCGTCCATAGTCCTGCAGAATCACCTCAACGGGGTCCTCCATTGCAAACTGTCACCAGTATGGTTACAAACACAGTAAATGAGAGGAGAGATTACTGCAGCCTATAGAAAAGGCTTCCTGTAAGGAAATTAACTCAATAATATACTTAGAGCTGCAGATTAATCGATTATTTGTCAACTATTAAATTAATCGCCTACTATTTTGATAATCGATTACTTGGTTTGACTAATTTTTTAAGAAAATATTTTCTGGTTTCTTTACTCCTCTGTGACAGTAAACTGAGTATCTTTGAGTTGTGGACAAAACAAGACATTTGAGGACGTCATCTTGGGCTTTGGGAAACACAGATCGACATTTTTCACCATTTTCTGACATTATATATAGAACAAAGAACTAATCGATTAATCAAGAAAATAATCAACAGATTAATCGACAATGAAAATAATCGTTAGTTGCAGCCCTAACGACTGATACTGGATTATTGAGGTCAAGACCGATATAATCAGATAATGAGATATCATCAGATATTCTTCTTTTTTTAAAAGGCATAACAGAAACATTTTTCATAGTGATCATTTCAACTAAACACTCTTAAATCAACATATTTCTTTGATCAATGAGAAAAATGTTACGTTACCTGCTCCTAGCAAACGCTAGTGCAGCTTCTATGTCAACTGAAAATGACATAGCCAAAAATATACACTCACTAGTAAATGATTGTTTAGCGATAAACAACATGAACAGAATAGTAATTCAGTGTGATTATCAGACATTTTACATTCAGTGGACAAACAAATGTAAGTAAGTAAAGCTGCAGAGCTGTCAGAGTTCTCACTGTTTCTAAATGACATCAAACCATTTCTGTACTGCAGTCTCTTGTTAATTATTGGCCAACATACACACAGAAACTGATATCGGCCTAAACCAATTTATCGGTCGACCTCTAAAATATTCCATGTATGAACAAGATGAACTGTAATGTTTTTGGTCACTTTGGACACTTTTGTTAAGAAACCAGTCACCATCTATGTTTGAAGAATATCTTTCCTAATTTCTATACTTTTATGAAAAATATATATTATTAGAGTATACATTAAGGTCTTCAAAGAATCCAGTTTGCAAAAACAGTTTAAACAAGGGCCAGCTTAAGGCATAGGCCATATAGGCGGTCGCCTAGGGCAACACATTCTGGGGGGGCTCTGGTCACCCTCTAAAATTTATTTATAAATGAATCAATTTGAAAAAAAAAATGGTGGTAGGTGCTCTTCTTCAATTTCTGTATTAAGGGAACAAATAAATAAATAAATAGACTTTTCACCCCTGTAACTCTCTTTCTCACACTTTTTCATCTGCCTGGCTGCACTTATTTGTTAATAAAAGTGTAAATTGAAGTGAAACTGACTGAACACTTTTAAGCCAACAATATTAGGGACTAACTGTTTATTTATATTATAATAAATACAGTTATTTATGAAAATGAAAATCTTAATTTTTGTCTTAAAACTATTGTGATGTCTGATGTGTGTTGCGGTTTTATGGGGCTAGGGTTAGGGTTGGGGATGTTGAACCCCAAAACTAACCCTATAGAGTGGCGCCGGGGGCTCCAAATCCAAATTTCACCTTATAGGCACCAAAAAGGGCTAGATCTGGAACAATATAATCTCCATTCATTTTACGTAATAATTAATTCTGTAAAAACATTTGTCATCTGGATATCTCAAGCTGTTGAATTTAATTTGGAAAGCGGTGACATTAAGGTAGTGTTCAGGTTGCTCAGGATAAAAATAACCGCCCAATCTCCCTTTGTAAACAGATACAGCTCACCTCAGTATCAAGAGGTCAGTATAGGCTTGTAAAGCAACAGTACATTGAATTTATGCCAATATTGCTTTGTTAATCATTACCACAGGGCAGCCTATCATATCATATATGAGAGCTGCCAGGATAGAAATATCACCAGCGCATGTTTTCCAACAGCAGATGGTGCCACAGTAGCCTTTTACACATGTGGAAACCTTCTAGAAAAGTTTTGTTTACCATTCTTAAATCATATATTGAAACACTGTGTGAAACGACAGCTCTGTTTATTAAATACTCGCAGAGAAGAGAAGCTCCACCCCAGTAAACCAAAGCAGCTTTCAAATACGCCAACAGATATTCTGATTGCGGATGAAATCGGTGCAAAACATTCAGCAGTAAACGAGCAAATGAATATTTGACCTACTTAGGAGCGAGATATACACACATATAACAGACAGCTTTGACACATTTGTGAAGTTCAAACAACAAACAATGTAAATCTGTGGAAGCAGACAATGTTTGTGCAGCCTACCTGACCCTCCCTGCTGCTGCGCACTGAGCAGCCTGCACACACACAGACCCTCCAGCCAAAGCAACTCATCCCGCCCTATAACTTCATACACAACCTATCAAATGTCTGCTCACTGGCCGATACAAGACTCCTGACAGCTAGAGCCACCCGGATCTGTATTCGAGTTGTAGTCCACGCTTATGTAATGTCTGTTTGTTGTGTCTGTGTGACAGTGGTGGACTATTATAAGCAGTGTCGGCTGCAGGTGTGAGCTGAGTAATAGGAGATGGTTATTTAAAGACTGCAGAGGCTCACAGGAGAAGAACTGGTCCTCACCTCTTTGTGACAGTGGTACAGTTTTAGAAGGGGAGGAGGTGACAAAAATGAATTGATAAAAATGGAGGTGATGAAAATGCATGTGAATTTAAAAAATGGAGTGATACATGATCAAGTGATTTGATTAAAGCTGCAGAAATGGAGCAAATATGATTTAAAAAAAAAGAAGTTATTTCTATAAAACGGTCACTCTATCCTGATAGTAGTGCATGAGACAGGTAATATGAGAAAAAAGATCATGTGCCTCTGTGTCCTCCGGTGCTCCTAATGGCATCTGCAAGATTTCACAGACTGGAGGAAAGCAACTAATCCGAGCCAAGCTGGAGTCAAACTCAGATCAAACTAGGCAGCGCTGATCAAATATGAATCAATATTCTGTTACTGTAATGCCTATTTCTCGCCTAGAATGTTTTCAGAATCATCTTGTAGTGTACTGTTTAGCTGTAAAATGAGAAGGTTTGTGACCCGGCAGCCATCTTGAGATCTGCTGAGGAAATACCAAGCACCGCCCACCAGCCGGAGCAAACTTTCTCATTTTACAGCTAAACAGTACACTAAAAGATGTTTCAGAAAACATTTGAGGTGAGAAATAGGCATTAAAGTAACAGAATATTGGTTCATATGATCAAATATGAACCACTCTGCTGCTCTGGAGCCTCTCTGTGAGCATGACTGCCCGGCTGGCGAGGTAGCAACCCCGGCAGGCGCTAGCTAGCTGTCACGGCAGTTTGTGGAGCTTCTAAACTCCGACAACGGTGGAGCAAATGTTGTAAAACAGTCAATATTTCAAAATCTACAGTTTATTTCTCGCCTCAAAAATGTTCAGAAGTGAATTTAGTGATGAAATAGCGACGAAAAATGTAAAAAAACAATCCGTTTTGTCTGCGTTAATCCAGACAGAGGACACAGTTAGCTAACATTAGCTAACACTAGCTAACTTACAATGAGGTCTTGCTCTCCTGAAATATGACCTGAGGACTGGATTTAAAGAACCAGGACAGGCTTATCGTGATGTTTAAATCACCCACCTCACAGACACAAGTAAATCCATCCAAATGGAGGTTTGTTAACTTTATCTCAAATCTAAAGCTCGGTTAGCTGAAGCTAATGCTAATGCTAATGTGCCGTTACGTGAGCTAACTTGGCCTTCAGAATTAAAAACAGCATACAGAGTAATTAAACACGTTATCTATGACCGGTATAATGCTACTAGGCAGCTGTACAGATAAAGCATACTTTGAAAACAAAGTTTATCGTTAGCACTTACCTTGTTTGTGTCCTGAGTGTCCTCACAATGAGAGGAGGAGGGAACGATCCGCTACTGAGACTCAGCCGTTAAATATTTGAACTGTTGAGGGAAAAGGCGAGTCCAGTGAGCGGATCCGCCCGGTGTCAGCATTGAGTCCGCTGTTTGACGGTGCCCTCTCTGTAGGCAGGTCCGGTGTGCAGATCCGCCCGGTGTCAGCATTGAGTCCGCTGTTTGACGGTGCCCTTTATGTAGGCGGGCCGGATCCGTGGCGCATAGCCGAAATGAGGGAGACACTAGGGCGGATGTACCGACCTGGGGGCGGATCCGCCCGAGTCTACTGCTATTTGGGTAGTTTGACCGTTTGATCGGAATTTGCGAGTGATTGACAGCTGCCCCCATTAAATGAACAGCCAATAGGAACGCTCTCTCTCTGAAATGACCTGTGATTGGCTAAAGTCTCTCATCACGGCTAGATTTTTTAAAGCCTGAAAACAGAGCCATGAGGAGGTGCAGAAGTCTAGTTTTCTCTCAGAACACTTGAATTACAATATGCTGGAAGGTTATTATGTAAATTTCCCCAATGATGCAAAAAAATATGCTGCCTACTGTCACTTTAATTTAACCATCTTACATTCATCATTCACAACACAAAATTGCTTTTTATCATTTAAAGGAAAGTGGCCTCAAGGTTGCTGCAAATTAAGTAGTGCAGGTGTTGCAATGAGCCTATAAAAGAGGGCCGGTGTGATTACAATTGTAAAGATGCCCATTTTTTTTCCACTTCCGCCTCACTTGCTCCCATTGAAAGGCTCACAATAATAATATTCATCAGCTCTTATTTGCTCAGCCGCTTGGTCTGTGAAGCGGAGCTGCATGGGAGGGAGCAACAAGACCGACCAGAGTGACGCAAAACGAGAGGCCATTATATTAGCTCTCTGGAAAAAAAAAAAATACTGTCCAGCTGGGAGTTTATTATAGGGCTGGCTACTGGAGGGAATAAAAAAACAGACGCAAAATGGACTTGTATGGGAAGGTAAGATGCATGATTTTATTATAAAGCTATAGAGAGAGAGCATCATTGAACCCAGATGGACCTGTGAGAGGCTGAATAGGTTTCCAGTTTTTATTGTAGTCTTTCTCTGGCATGATGGGAGCGTCTGTATGCGATGCCTGATGCTTTAATAAAGAATGAACTACAAAGCTTTTTCACTGTAAATCAGCTGCTGACGGATGTGTGACGCTGCATGCATGCTGGGTAATGTAGTTCAGCAATCTCCACTTTTGACGCCGCTTTTCTCCGCCTTTTGCGCAAAAACTACAACCCCCACCCTGATGACCCCTCTCTCGGTGACGTCAAAGATAACGCATGACACGCACTTTCCTTTCCTTTCTGCTCGTGCTCATCTCACGCGAGCAGCTCAGCACAGAGCAGGGGCGCGTGCCACAGTAAGAGAGGGACAGCTCCCAGGTGCTGAAACTGAGAGAGAGAGAGAGAGAGAGAGAGATACAGAGAGAGAGAGAGAGAGAGAGAGAGAGAGAGAGAGAGAATCACCGCCTGCATTAGACACTAATAGAAAAACACGGTATTCTGCAGATCAGGGGCAGCAGACCCAGATAGAGCCAAGGCCTTCAAAACAGGTTGGTTCACACAATGTCCTCAACGCGTTTTGCATTTATTAATAGCTTTATGTGGAAGAATTTCATTAATACATAAAAATGACCTCCTATACCCAGAATTTGCTCGATTAGCATTAGCTGGCATGCATCTCAAATGTTCCCTATATCAGATGATAGCTGGTTTTATTGTGCGGCATTGCATTGAGATTTTTAAAGCGTGTCCTTGCAAAATACTGCCTCGGTGGGTGTTTTTTTTCTTCTTTCTACACGGAAGAGAAGAGAAACCCGGTGCAGGATGTGCAGGATGGAGGTCCGGCATCTTTTATAACTGGCTATAACAAGGAGAGCTCAGCTGACCATATTGTTTGGCATAGAAGCGCAGTGGCTTTGTCAAAAACATTCACCTTGGAGAGCAAAGATGACTGTGCTCCTGACATCCTGCTCGTATAGTATTCATGTCCTCTTAGGGTCGTTGACTGCTAACAGCTTTGCATGGAGATGCTCAGTATAGATGGTGAAAGATAACATGTGTATTGGCTAGTTGTAATATAGAAGAATGTGTAATGGCTGGTGACATTTTTATTGTATTTCTAGTAGAAAAGCTTTTTCAAATGTAAAAATCAAAACTCAGAACTGTTAATAGTCAAATTTAAACTGGGATGTAAACATGTGTTTGTGTATTTTGCCAAGTAAATTAAAATGTACTGCATCTTAAATTGTATTTATGAGCTCTTTAACGGCAATTATAATAATCCTTTAGTTTCATTAAAAGGATGGCTTTAGAGAAGGCAAAGTCAGCTGTTTAAATCCCTGGTTATCTAATACTCATCAATACAACAGCTTGCTGTGCTGGTCCTGCTGGTTTGCCTGACACAGCCTTCTGTCACCTCTGATCTGTGGTCTGTACAGCCATCAGCTCGTATACAGCACTCAACATCTATAGAGTAAACTGAAAAAAATAAATGATCAGGTTCTTCTTCTGTGCGTCACAGCTCTAAAAAAGCTTCAAGGTGAAGCTCTTAATGAATTCTTTTCAGCATCTCTTTTGTTTTTTTGTGTCTTTGCAGATGGCTGCCACTCAGGATGTGAAAGGGAAGGGAGAGGGAGGAGGGGACCAAAACTTTGACTACATGTTCAAGCTGCTGATCATCGGCAACAGCAGCGTGGGCAAGACGTCCTTCCTGTTCCGCTACGCCGACGACGCCTTCACCTCGGCCTTCGTCAGCACAGTGGGCATCGACTTCAAAGTAAAGACGGTGTACAAGAACGACAAGAGGATCAAACTGCAGATCTGGGTATGAAATATTAACACCATCCAGGCATTAAACATTTAGTGGTGGTGAGTCACAAAATGTTTGATTTCTGACCAAACCAGATGAAACCAGCGGGATATAGCGATCAAAGATATGCTATTTCTGCTTATCCTGCTGGTCAACACAAGATGATTGCTTACTTATTTTCTGTTAACACTTGAAGAGCCTGCTATTTCCTTATTAATCCTTCTATCTAGAAGCCAAACTCTATACAGGATTTAAAGAAAACAGATTTCTATATTCAGTTAAATCAGAAACAATGTGTGGAGGATATCTGCTCTGTGTTGTCCTCCCAAGGTCTCCTGGAGGACTACTGTACCACAACTCTAAGGGGGCAGAGGCTCTTCAGAGATGCCCTGCCCCCTTGTTTCTCTCCGGCTTTGTGCTCACGCAGAGTGACTCCTGTCTGTAAAAAGGATGTCAATCTCTGCCCAAAGCTCCCTCTCTCCTGACCCCTGCCCATATCTTTCTCTGCAGATCAATATGTTTCAAGGCCCGTGACAGGTTGTGTCTTGATGGCTGTATGCCTGGCCGTAGAAATACAAAGAGACACACACACACACACACACACACACACACACACACACACACACACACACACACACACACACACACACACACACACACACACACACATTAATTCAATTTTAGTCAGGACAGATCATGCTTGCTTGATATGCTTGGACACGCTTCCCCTTTTCATTCTTGTTGTTTGCATTATGTTATATGTACTTCAGTCAAAGTATAGAATCTATATTTGAAGCTAATCCTATTTGGTACTGATATATAAACATTAATAAAGGACTTTGATGTCATCGCAAGCAATCTTTTAAAAGATCACTTTACACAAAAAGGACCATTTCACTCATTAAGTGATATTTTTCACCATTTAACTAAGCCATTTTATAATACTAGTGTATGCATTTCATTTTTTAATTCTTAGTCTTACAGGTACAGTGTGTAGGATTTGGCTACATCTAGTGGTGTGGTTGCAGATGGCGACCGAGTACCCCTCCGTTCATTCCTCCCTTTCCAAGACTGCGACAATGTGAGCCGCTGAACGCAAAACGGTGGTAACACCGTTCGCCTCGCTCAGAGGCCATCCTTACCGTGATAACACTACTTTAGGAGCAACGCTAGTCAGACAGCGGATGGCGGTACCACGGTTTTGCAATCTGTGGCTCACATTACCGTGGTTTCATAGGCGTGTTGGAGAACCACGGTGGCCTTCAGGTAAAGTAAAAACATGGAAGGCTCTCTTTAGAGCCAGTGTTTGGTTTGTCCATTCTGGGCTACTGTAGAAACATGGCAGAGCAACATGGCGGATTCCACGAAGAGGACCTGCTCCCTATGTAGATATGAAGAGCTCATTCTAAGTTAACAAAAACACAACAATTCTTAGTTTCAGGTGATAACACACTAATGAAAACAGTTATGAATATTAGATTCCATTTCTGCGAATAGATCCCCCGAATTGTTATGCGTTTGTGGACCTTAAAAACATCTGGCACATCAGCTAGATGTTTAATTAATTGCGGAAAGCTTCAGGAGAGGCTGTATTGTGTTTTCTTGGTTTAACACTTCACCATGTAAGCATGCAGACAGATGGAAGTCTCAACATTACTGACAGGAGACTAGTAAGTGTTAGTTTGGCACACAGCGGGGAGGAACACAGAAGCAACACCTTTCTCTGAATGTGTGGGAAACTGAAGAATGTCTGAGGATGTTTAATTAGGAGTTCATCTGAGCTATTGAAGCAGATTGTCTTGTAATACCTCTGAGGGGATAGATATGTGAGAGTTCCTCTCTTTCTCTCTATTTCTTTTGTGTGCTTCACCAAATGGCAACTCTCCTTCAGAGGTTTTGTTGTCTTTTGTCATAACAGGTGTCTTTTGCAGTAATTAGCCACCCCCTGACATTTGGTGTTTGCTAATCACATAAAGAGACAAAGAAGAAGCTCTCTGGCAGGATGTGAAACTAGATTTGAACAGTCAGACGACTGGCTAATCGAGATAATGTGTTTTCATCATTAGCAAAGACAAGCATATTCAGAGATTAAAAAAAAAACCCTTGCATCCAATTAATTGGTCTGTCTTTTTAAATTGCACTCAAAAGAGAGCTGAGACTTACAGTAAGTGGCCATTTAAGGTGATAGCTGTTGGCTGATGTCGTTGTGGCCGTCGCACCATTAATCTGCTGAGAGATAAAAGCGTCAAAATGCATCAGAGACCGTCCCTGTTGTCATATTAGGCTGAAGTGAAAGAAGCGCATCGCCCGAGCTTTGCCAAGATGAACCTCATGAAAAACTGAAACTCACTTTAGTGAATGAAGAGGAGTTAAGGCGTGTGTCGGCCTCCGCTCGCTGCCTCTCTCCACTTGAGGCAGTCAGCTTCTTGGATTGATTTCTGGCGAGCTGCAGACTACGGGCGAAGGAGCTCCAATTCACGGGACTCAGCATTTTTTTTCTTGTCCTGCTCTGCCGTTTTAACTGAGAACCGCCTCACTGAAATAGCCTGGAAATGCAAAGGTCATTATATAGCACTAGGACAAGAATCAATAGGATACTGAAATCTCTAAGCCTAAGAGGAAAGAGGTTTACACAACATTTAGATAACTTGTACATAATGCATCATGACTTGGTACATCCACAGTAAGAGTAAAAAGAAATCAATGCATATTCTTCGTTCTTTTATGTTGTTCACTCCACAAACTATCTATGCTACACACACTAGCTGCTGACATTCACATGTATCTTTGGTGTTATTGTAAACCGACAAAAGGTCCTAGCTGTGGTGTGTGTGTGTGCTGTGAGCTCTGTCTCTGTGGAGTGAAGGTCAGAGCTGTCCTCTGGCTATAACAGGCACACTGTTGCAGCCATGTGCAGACTGACAGAGAGCAAAGCCACACTGGCAAATACAACGCAGTGCTGCCTGTCGAGCTTCTGCTTAACCAGAGCCAAGTGGAGCAGCCAGAAGTGCTCCATCATGATTCACAGAAGCCTGCAAAACACATTTGTTGTGGGTGGAACAACAGGGCAGTAAACATACAGTAGAAACAGGAGGGACATCATTGGGATGCGTTATGTAACTTATAAGACAACAAATTTTCCTGAGCTCTCATTTCTCTTCCTTCCCCATGGACACGCTCACTAGAGAAGAGCGTCATCTGTCTGTGTTGGGGAGCCATTAGCATTTTCATTGACATCTCGTAGCAAAGGCTGCAGTGGGCGCTTGTTTCCAGGGCAATCTGTGTGTACAATGTACTACTCCTCGAATGCTGTGTAATCACTCGCTCGCTTTGCCTTTGAGCAATTTGTTCAGCCTTATCACAAACAGCAAGCAGTTTCCCAATGTTGAAATATCTAAGAAATGCACGCTGTGAATACTGCACCGCCGAGTGTTTCACATTTTATCGAGGACAGGAATGAATCAATCACATCAGCCAAAACTGAATCGCTGTTTTTGTCATCTTATGAGTGCAAAGCCATTGTAGCGGTTCGCATAATGATTACTTCCACATCACAAACACAGCAAATGTAGCCATAAGTAAATGTAAAAATGTAGATCCTAAATTGTGCTCAGATGAATCCGTCAGTATGTATAAATAGCTGCAGATTAATTATGTACATGGCTTCTCATTTGCCTGTATGTGTGCTGTGCAGGGTCATGTCAGTGTTGCTGAGCCTGACACTGTTAATATCAGTCAGCTGGATAACATCAGTGCTAAATCATGTTGTCTGTGTGTAGGACACAGCAGGCCAGGAGCGCTACAGGACCATCACCACTGCCTACTACCGCGGGGCCATGGGCTTCATCCTAATGTACGACATCACCAACGAGGAGTCCTTCGGCGCCGTGCAGGACTGGTGAGTCGATGTTGGTCTGATTTTGACCATTTTTGTATGTAGATGTCATCTCTCATGGTTATATTAGTTAAATATTATATTAGTGAAACTGTCTGGCACACAACACCAGCCCCTCTCCAAATACAACACTTTGAGACATAATATCTGACTATATGATCATTAATGAGAATTAATTCACGGTTTATTTATATTAGGCAAACTGTATACACTGTTTCTTAATGGCGCTGCGCTGTTGTTTTTGAGCTGTATTGAATGTTTTTATGGTGTGGTTCCTTGCTGTTTTGTTGTTATTGTCATTAGTATTTTAATTGTTTATCATTTTTTTGTAGTTTGCTGGTTTTTCTTATGTTTTTTGTTAGATTTTTGACTTGTCATTTGTTGTTATTATTGTAATTAGCAGTTTTATTGTTGTTTATTTATTGTTTCTAATAGTTTGCTTGTTTTTTTTTTTTATTTTTTTAATCACTTTTTGACTACTTTGTTATAATTGTCATTGGTAGTTTTATTGTTGTTGATTTATTTATTTTAGGGCTGTAAAGGATTACAATATTTAAATCGGGATTAATTGCAAAGTAATCACACAAAATACTCAAATCATAACATGGCAAACTGCAGCCCAACAGGCAACAACAGCTGTCAGTGTGTCAGTGTGCTGACTTGACTATGACTTGCCCAAAACTGCATGTGATTATCATAAGGTGGACATGTCTGTAAAGGGGAGACTTGTGGGTACCCATAGAACCCATTTACATTCACATATCTTGAGGTCAGAGGTCAAAAAATCTCTTTCAAAATGGCCATGCCAGTTTTTCCTCACAAAATTTAGCGTAACTTTGGAACGTTATCTAACCTCCTTGGTGACAAGCTAGTATGACATGCTTGCTGCTTATATATTCCTTAGGTTGGATAGTTTCATTTGATATCAGTATCTTCACTCTAGCTTTAAAACTGAGGCCACTACAACCTCTGAAAGATTGATTGCATTAATGCGTTAAAGAAATTAGTGGTGTTAAAACTAATTTGCGTCAACGCGTTATCACATTAACGGGCAGCCTAAGTTAATTGTTTTGGTTGAAATTTGTTTGTTTTTCTTTTGTTCCCTTTTTTGCTTTGGAAGAGTAGTGGTAGCAAGTAATGGGGATTCTGGGTAAATAAATAAATATTGTATTGTTTTGCATCAGATCAACACAACAAAAGGACTTCCCGTTTGTTGCTATAATGCAGTCATTTGATATCCTGCACACTCAGTTTTGTACATGGTTTTTCCTTTTTACAAGACAAATCTGCAAACAGTTTACCATCCCAATCTAACAGCTACAGTACGTTTCTCTCTCTGATATGTGGCAGTCTTGTTATGTAGTATACATGCGTGCATCTTTGTCAGGCTTGGCGATCTAGGGGAAACTTGTCAAGGTCATGGCTCTCGTCCATTCATGAGTCACACGAGCGTCTGCAGGCTGAGGAGCAACTCTGAGCCAAGCCCAAATGTCAGTGATTTATGATGATGCATTCATGTCTAAAACAGGACTTGGAAGGCGATGTCCGATTGGCTGCAGAAACCAGGTTTCTGGGTTATGATTCTTGCTCTAGAAACTAGCATGTTGTCATCAGCACAAACAGTGCAGCACAACAGCTACATTAGGAAGCTTTGGTGAAACACGGAGGAATCTCAGCACTGCTAGTCAGAGATAAATGTGCATTTTGATTTGTACATTTTGCTGATGTTTCTCCTTACACCACGACTCTCCACAGCTGTTGTAGTGATAAACTGTAATTTTCCATTTTATTTACACCCTGCTGTCCTGTGGTTATCTCTGTCTGCCAGCCCAAAGAGATTTTGGGAGCAAAGAATGAGCTTTTTTTCTTTTTTTTAGAGGAAAGATTTCTGAATCATCGTAGTAATATTCTGATGTTATTTTTTCAGCTGTAAGTAAATGACGATATGATTCAAACAGACTTGATATAGAGATGGTTCTCTACAATATCCAGAGCATGAATATAGCAGCAAACAACTATTTGCTATGTAAAGATATAGAGGAGTAATGTCTACCTGAGTAGAGAACGAAGTCGCTCCCCCTCTGTGTGGGTTGTAATCAGAGCTTTTCTGTGCTTTGTTGACAAAGCCAGGCCAGCCGTGCGTGCATTTTAGTGCATGTTTGTGCATGTGAGCGTGCCCCACTGGCTAGCTCACAGCCGCCGCTCTGCACTGCTCTCATACGGTGGTTACAGCTGATAAAAAGGCGTCAGTGTAGCTTCCATTCTCCAGTTCCCCCAGGTTAACACTGTTAGCTCTGTCAGCAGTGCAAACGACGGCAACAGTGCTGACAAAGCTAACTGTTTGTTAACTGTTAGCTCTGTCAGTACTGTTGCTGCCATTTACACTGTTAGCACTGTTGGCATCGTAAGCTGCAAGCCACTGGCTCAGCCATCACCATTTTGAGAGCCGTGTGGAGGCAAAAGAAATGCTCTAAATTTCTTATTGAGCACCTTTAATATTAATTTAGGCCCTGAGGCTACGGACATTTTGGAAGCCATTAACTCCCATCACATTATGGCAACATTAATTCAGAATCCCCCGTTAGTGGACAGCGACAAATAGAATAGAGTGCAATCAGTAAACAGAATATGAAAATGATTTAAGACAATACGTCAACAATAAGTCAAGACAAAGCTAGTTTATCAGCCAAGTGTGCACAGCGGCAACACAATAAGATCGGCCTCTTCAATTAAAAACCTAAAACATCACAAGCAAAGAACTATGAACTAACTAGGTATAAAAACTGTCATAAAACCGTCAATACAGTATAAGTGCTTTCTCCTGGTAAGTGTAAGTAAGTAGGCAACAACCATAATATTTGTATCATTTTTGTGTAAGTTGTTTTCCTGAATTATCTTCCAGCTTTTAGGTGGTTAAAAATACTGGGTCTTCTTCAGTGTTAATATCGAGTAATAGATTTGTGAGAGAGTAGAATAAAATGTCCCCTGAGCTGCACGCTGTAGTCTTGCTTGTTTGATATGTAGTGCTGTCCACGATGCTGATCATGCAACTGTCAGTGACAGAGCCGTCACTAAAGCAGCGACATTGTGACAGGGTTAGTGACTTACAATAATAACTGATTTAGGCTTCAAACTGTTCGTGTATGAACTCTAAGGTTTAATAGTGGGCTGAGACTACACGACTTTAACATACTTTTCTTATAAATAATAAGCTGCACTATCGGGTCGCAATAAATTCTTATTGACTGAACCAAATTTTATTATCATCATTAAAATATAGGCCTATAGTACATGCACATATCATTTCATGGTAGTCTTTTAACATATAAACCTACATAATATTGAACTATCCGACATGAATCTGTTGTTGCATTAAAAAAAATCAAAAGAAATGGCTGATTGCCTGACATTTGGCCCATGAAAACCAAATGCCCAGTTAATTACTTTCCTCTGGCCGGGACTGAGTGCAGTGATCATCGTAGCTATGCACAGAAAACCTCTGTGAATTCCCTGGCCCAATATTCTTCATGGCGCAAATATATGATATTATAATATATATATATATTTAAACATTTTTTAAGCTCATGTTTCATGAGGCCCGTGGTTCTCAGGCTAGGTAAGCCTTAAGGCACCATTGTAGACGATGATATTTTTGCAGATGACACTTGACCTGCATGCCACGTGGCTTGCACACATAGTAGGACTATGACAATCAGTATTAAGGCCAGTGTCTACTTGTTCCTCATCACCTAGCTAGCAGCACTTGACAGCTGCATTAGGAAGCATGGTTGAAGCAGCTGCATTTAAAATGAGCACATATTTCATTTTGGATGTGACGTTTAAACTGGGATGCTGCACTATTATTAGCATGAATTGTGTTAAAATGCTCCACGTTATCAGCCTGATTTGTATGGAAATAGATTTCCAGTCATTAAGAAAAACAGGGCTTCCTTGTTAAGAGAGGTCGGAGCCAGACACACCTATTATTCTTTTAAGGCCTGTCTGACACTTTGATGGAGTATTGCAGTCTAAGCACTGTCTGTGATGGGTATCTTAATTAATGGAGCCAAGTGTGTCACTGGCAGCGAGTTACCTGCGAGCGTATATACGTACTAGACACCAGCTGTATACAAGTGAAGAGGCTCTCTCTTCTATCATTCATATAACCAGAGTATTCTTCTATTTTGCCTTTGCCACAGGCTTTAATTCCACTTTCTCTTTCCCTTGTTCCTTGTGACAAGGTTGTAGGAAAAAAAAGGAGGTTGCCATGACAACCGCTCCTTCCCCGACTGTGGCTGAGTTAAGCTGGTGACGTGCTCATTTCCTGCCCGTGACAGAGACAAAATATTTTAAGGCTGACATCTAATGTAGGACTTCATGCAAAATGCAAGAAATCATGCAAATGGATTATGCTATACACAAATATACTATTTTATTACAGCAACCATCTCAAAGCATTTATTTTCCATTTTGCATGTGTCCTCTGTTCTCCAGAGGCTAACTGATAAATATAGACCTTTTATAGCCTGCATATGAAGCTCTGTTAGACTCGATACAAACATAAATGTTTTGCTTTAAGTGAACATTATCAGCAGTTGGCTCAAAGTGACCCACATCTGAACCGCTATAGCAAGTCAGAACTGGACAGAGAGAGAGGAGGAGTGCCAACATCATGCTGCTCTCTCTCTCTCTCTCTGACTCGTTGTTTCTTCATCTCTTTCTTACTGGCTCTTTCTCTACTGTTTTCAGCCTGTGGTGTTTTCGCTGCCCTACTTTCAGTCAGACTGCAACACCACAGGAGATATTTGTTCCCTAAATGCCTTCTCAAAAATGTGTTTGAAGGTTAGAGCGGTACAAGCACCTCTCGGATTCACAGTACATTTCCTGTAAATGTGAGCGTCATTGTTATCATGCAGACAGTAATATTTGACATGGCTCACAATGCAAGTTATGTCATACAGTAATACATACAGTGTATATGGCACAGGCAGTGCCTCACTTCATATACAGTATCTAGTTGTCCTATCTGGGATGTAAATCAATTTCCTGACTTAATTAATGCCCCGTGTAGCTACAATGTCCAGCAGGCTGTTTGTAGAACATACAAATAATAGTTTACCAATCAGAAGTTAGCAGGAACCAAAGAACAAATCTAAAAGAACAATCTCTATTATTTTTTATTGTTATTATTTATCAAATGTACTTATTTATATATTTTTTTTGTATAATTTTATTTTATATTTTATTTTTTTGTTTGTTCTCTAGTTTTTCTGTGTTGTTGTTGCTGCTGTAATTGATTTTAATATTAGTATTAGGGCTGTCAGAGTTAAGGCAATAATAATGCGTTAACGCAAATTTGTTTTAACGCCATTCATTTCTTAATACGCAACTTGTGATTTTTAGGTTGTAGCGGGCTCAGTTTTAAAGCTAGAGTGAAGATAGTGGTATTCTATGAAACTAAAAAGATTTTTAATATATACTTACATTTGCATAAAGCAAGCATATTTGTCAACTCCCATGTTGATAAGAATATTAAATGCTTGACAAATCTCTCTTTAAGGTACATTTTGAACAGATAAAAAATGTGCTATTAAATCATGATTAACTATGTACCATCATGCGATTAATTGAGATTAAATATTTTAATCAATTGACAGCCCTAATTAGTATTATTGATTTACACTTATTTTGCAATTGTGTGTATGTCTGTGCATGCTGCATACTCATGAGCCTTGGTCTTTATGTTCACTATGCAAAAGCAAATAAAAAAAGTTGAAATATAAATGTAAATGAAAAGTATGACTAAAAACAATGACAAATAGTTAGAAGATACCAAGTGATAACCTACATCTGAGTAATAGTGATTACATATTTTCAGCACAGACCGGCAGTTGACCCACTTTCTCACTGCTGCTATCAGTGACTCAAATATTACATGATGCCAAACGCAAGGTGATGTAATCGCTGTTCATGACCGGTCCAAATGGCGAATGATCTTTACATCATGTCCTTCGCTCTGCCATCTTTCGGGATTAATGTCCGATAACAAGTGGCACGAAATCAATCCTGACAATGTAGAAATAACATTTATTTGACCGTGATCCTTGAAAATAAATAATTGTTTCTGATTACATGCAGGTCAACCCAGATAAAGACCTACTCGTGGGATAATGCACAGGTGGTGCTGGCTGGAAATAAGTGTGATATGGAAGAGGAGAGAGTGGTCTCAGTGGACAGCGGCAGGCTGCTGGCAGAACAGTTGGGTAAGTCTGGGAGCAACATTCACCACTTATGTTACTTAGATTAGGTGGTATCATCATGACATTGTTATCGCGACATAAAAGCATGACGTTTCTGGCCTTTTTTTCACTTGCCAGTACTTTTGTTGTCTTTTGGGATATTATCAGAACTGCTACATAGAAGAAACTTTGTTTTCAACCAACAGCAGCAACAATTAGAATTACCGCCTCACGATTGTATGCCTCCGTCAACCAGTCAAGTTGTAGTTTACATCCATGTCTGTCCAAAATATCATCACTTCATCATTTTATCCTGTTAGATATTTCTGTAAAATTGTCATAATTAGCACATGAATTCTTGATTTAAGGTCAAAAACATGTTTTGTAAGGTCATAGTGACCTTGACCTTGATCAGTTCATCCTTGTGTCCAAGCAGATGTTTGTGCCAAATCCACAACCCGAAAACATAATACGTCCGGCCATGGCTGTCACCGGCGCGGAGACATAATGACTGTCAAAGCTTTTCCTAAAGAATAAACAATAGATATTTATCATATGATCATTGTATTTTAGCTAGTTCACACTACACAACTTTAGCCCCAATACTCCGCTCCCCGTCAGCTTTTGGAGCCCCCTGACAAAAGCCCAAGATCAGAGGCACATCGGCGCTCGTACATCGGCGCTTGCACATCGGCGCTCGAGCGTCATGTGTGAGCTGCTCAAAGATGCCAGCCATACTAAATATCTGGATCCGACGAGCTAAAGCCAATGAGAGTAGACAGCCAAAATGTAGTTTGGTGACCTC
Source organism: Sebastiscus tertius (assembly GCA_916701665.1). NCBI lineage: Eukaryota > Metazoa > Chordata > Actinopteri > Perciformes > Sebastidae > Sebastiscus > Sebastiscus tertius. The sequence continues at coordinate 22,436 of CAKAOH010024041.1, forward strand.
ATCGAGGAATCCTCCCTGAGAAAGTTCTTGTAGTGTGTGACCCCATGTCTCCGGTCAGTCATGTAGTGTGAAAACCACAACGACTTTAAGACTCCCGATTACTAGACAGCAAGTTGTGTAGTGTGAACTGTACTGCGATCTGACAACTTTGAAAGTCGTGTAGTGTGAACTTAGCTTTAGTCAGCCCTGTCTCTTCCTGTTCTCATGTTACTTCCTCTCCCTCTTCCCAAGGTTTTGAATTCTTCGAGACCAGCGCCAAAGACAACGTCAACGTGAAGCAGACCTTTGAACGCCTCGTCGACCTAATTTGCGACAAGATGTCCGAGAGCTTGGACACAGATCCGGCCGTCACCACGGGAGCTCCCACTGCCAAACTCACAGACAGCGCTCCGCCTCTCCAGCAGCCTGGATGCAACTGTTAGTGACTGATGTCGGGAAGCAAAGGGAGGGCAGCGCAGGTCCTGTCAGGTGGTAGAGTGTGCAGAGTTTTGTTCTCCCTTTTCACTCCTGCTAGTGCTGCTTTCTCTGGACTACAGCTCAAACCCTGTTTAGTAGTAGAATTACAAGATGCCGTCGTATTATCTCTCAACTTTATCACCTTATATCAAGAGCAAATAACCAGACAAATGGCTATTGTAAAACGTGTAACATTACAGGATATCTAAAATATAGAGACGCCATATTCTCATTCCTCAGCTAGTTAGTACGGTCATAAACCGAGTATGTTTGATAAGGCTGGAACTAGTCCGTAGTCATGATGTACAGTTAATCCTTAAGACCTTTAAAAATCTTTAAGACCTAGAATAATTATAAAATGAGGGATAGAGTCAGTGAGTGCTTTAATTTTTATTTTTTGTACAGTATGTATTTTCCTTTTATAGGATTATTTTGTCTCCTAAAGATGCCAAATCTCTGATTTAGTGCACTATAGGATGTAGCGGCTTTCTTTTGTGTAGTGAGTGTGTGGCTGTTGTGTGACTGTACGTTCCAGTAAGTGTGTGTGTGTGAGTTTGCATGAGTGTGAGTCACAAATGAGTGCATCTTAGTCATCTAAAAAAATCATCTACCTTGGATAAAAAAGTGGCCTTTTAGCATCTCCAACTCGGCCTCTGTAAGTTCCTCTGTCATGCTTACTTTTGGAATGAATCCAGTATGTATAATGTTGATGTGAGTACTATTCCACGTTTTGCTGTCTGTAGATGTGTGATTTCTCTGATAAGTATATCTGTAAATCTTAAAAAGCAACTATTTCTATGTGCTTAGCCTCTAAGATGACCCTTTATAGTTTGATGCGATGAGCATGCTGCCAAAAAGTCAGTCATATGTGCTGTTTTATCTAAAGATAGAACCTAAACTCCATATGATAGCAATGATCCAGCATTTCATTTAATAAGAATCTCACACTGACACGTCACAGTATGATATACAACAACCGATCAGCTCTGGCATGGAATAAACAGCCATATATAAAAAAAAATATTCTTTAATTCAGCATGCTAAAATGTTTGTGCTTTAAAATTAAATCCCTCCTGAAATTGAGATTGCTTAGAAAACATAATAGATATACAGTAGTGTAGGATGGGAAGCTTATACAGCAGTGTAGTGGAGTAATGATAACTTGAGTCTATATGGCACTGATTCCCAAACTGGGGGTCGCGACCCCCACTAGGGGTTATCAAAGCCTCACTGGGGGTTGCGAGGCCTTCTTGATTTTCCCTGAAAAGTCGTCCCGGTGTTGCACCGAAATCTGTGACCGCAGAGAGACAATCTTTGACGGCTGTCATCAGAAAATGTAACCCCTCTGTACCTGTGTAATAAATGAGGCAAATACGTGACAGAAAACAAACTAAACTAAATTATTAAAAAACAGGGCTGTCAGTTGATTCAAATATTTAAGGGGAGCAAATATGCTATCTAGTGATATCTAGTTTCATATGATGCAAGTATCTTCACTCTAGCTTTAAAAAGTTAAAAAGAAGCCTAATAATGTATGATTGTAAAAAAAAAATCCTAAAAATAACAGGTAAACTCATCTCTGATGCAATATTCACAGGAAAGAATCTGCTTAAAATTCATCCAAATCGATAGTTTACACAAACGTCCTGCAGTTATTGCGTTCACTACTTGTGTTGTTTTGTACTGTTACTGTTATGCATTGAATATAATATGAAATATCCATAAAATGACACTTAGTCATGGGTCATCACTTTACTCAATGATAGAAAAGGGGTCCCTTCAGGAAAAAGGTTGGGAACCACTGCCATATAGTATAAAAGTTGTAGCTTATTTTAAAATCCAGAAGGCTTCTCAGTTCTGCAACTCGTAGAAAAAAAACATTTGTGCCAAACCAATTCCTTTAGCATCGTCAGTTGTTTGTTGCATAGTTGAATAAAAAAATCCAGAAAATTGCATGAAGCCAGTCCTGACTTATCTATGTAGATTTATATAATAAGATAGTGTATATATATCACTCTGTGTTACAGATTTAGAAGCATTGTCACAGCACTTGCTGTGAGATGCAATGGGCCAATAAGTGCAATATTTTATGAATGAAACCCTGTACATAGTTTCTCCTGTCCTCGAGTACAACGACTATAACTGCGGTGTGTGAGTGCCAGTTTGGTCAGAATGAAACTAAAGTAAAAGAGTGAGAGTGTGCTTCATTCAGTTACTGAATGTGTGACTTGGTGTGTGTGCGTGTGTGTGTGTGTGTGTGTGTGTGTAGCTGCCATATTGAACAGACAAATTACGTACTATAGTGTATTGTTTGTGTATACCTTTTGTACAAATGTATCCACGTACTCTATGCTGTTCCTGCTAACTGTTGGGTGTTGGTTGATCTTGTATTATCATGTCAAAATGCAGTGTTATTGTGAAAGATAGTCAGGGAGATAACTTAGTCCATGCCATATGCCATACTGTTGTAATTCCAAGAAAAAGGATACACGTAAACTAGTTCAAAGATCCTGCGCATATGTGTGTACACGTGCTTCGTGCGTGTGTGCATCTGTGTATGTGTGTGATATTATGATTTTATGCTAGTACCCATGAAATAAATTATTGTATTGATCTCCAGTCAAGATTCATTTAATGGAGGAATAGTTGCCCAAACAGTCACTCTGGTCAAATCTCCTTTTAGAGCAGTGTGACTTTACATAATAGTTGAATCTATTTGTTTCTCAGAGTGCAAGCAAAGTAAGAAGTATGTTTTTGAGATTATAGGAAATAAATCTAATTCTATCAGTGGTTGTCTGTGTTCTCTGTCGCTCTCTGTCGCTCTCTGCTGACTCTACAGAAGCATGAAGGAGTGATTGGGTGGATGCTGCCCTCTAACCCAGACCTGCTGTCACTACTCTGCTCTGCTGTTGCAGCACATTCGCCCTGTTTCATTTCTAGGCAAAGTACACCACCTAGTGTTGGAGCGCTACCCCTGCGTCCACATCCGAGCTGCTGCATCTAGTGATGAATGAGGAACATTTGACACAACACTGTATTTGTGGTGGTCAAATGCAGTGGTGGAAAGTACATTTAAGTACTGTATTTAAATACAGTTTTGGGTTACTTGTATTTTACTTGATTACTTACAATTTATGCTACTCTATATTTCTACTTCACCACATTTCAGAGGCAAATATTAGACTTCTAATACCACCATATTTGACAGCTATAGTCTTGAGTTACTTTGCAGAATAAGATTTTACTTAGAATAAACAACAGCACATGTAAAAATTAGCCTCATCTCAACAGCTTCATTAAAATGCCGCATGTTTATGTAGGGCTGGGCGATATGGCCTAAATCTTCTATCACGATATAGGTGATTTCATATCTCGATAATGATATATATCACAACATACTGCATATTTTCTCATTTTAAGGATTTGAGTGCAAAGTGAACAACAACAGTTTTAAGTGAAATTATAGAGAAAAAAAAAAATATATAGGCCTACATTGTGATAGATATACTGTAACGATAATATAGAAAAAATATATGCAATATACATTTTGACATAATTTTGCCGATATATATTGCCGATATACACCGATCAGCCATAACATTAAGACCACTGACAGGTGAAGTGAATAACATTGACTATCTCGTTGCAATAACACCTGGCAGTGGGGGGGATATATTAGACAGTAAGTGAACATTTAGAGCTTTGAACTTTGTGTTGGAAGCAGAAAAAATGGTCAAGCATAAGGATGTGAGCGACTTTGACGAGGGCCATATTGTGATGTCTAGGCGACCGGGTCAGAGCATCTCCAAAACTGCAGCTCTTGTGGGACGTTCCTGGTCTGCAGTGGTCACGACCTACCAAAAGTGGTCCAAGGAAGGAAAACCGGTGAACCGGCGACAGGGTCAGACCCGAGGGTCATTGATGCACGTGGGGAGCGAAGGCTGGTCGTGTTGTCCAAATTACTGAAAAAGTTAATGCTGATTCCGATAGACACAGTGCATCGGTCAGACCGGTCAGGGTGCCCATGCTGACCCGTGTCCACCGCCGAAAGTGCCTACAATAGGCACATGAGCATCAAAACTGGACCTCGAAGCAATGGAAGAAGGTGGCCTGGTCTGATGAATCATATTTTCTTTTACATCATGTGGATGGCAACAAGTTCGAGGTGTTGACTTGGCCTCCAAATTCTCCAGATCTCAATCCAATCGAGCATCTATGGGATGTGCTGCACAAACAAGTCCGATCCACGGAGGCCCCGCCTCGCAACTTACAGGACTTAAAGCATCTGCTACTGACGGCTTGGTGCCAGATACCACAGCAGAACCTTCAGAGGTCTAGTGGAGTCCATGCCTCGACGGGTCAGGGCTGTTTTGGCGGCAAAAGGCGGACCTACTGAATATTAGGCAGGTGGTCATAATGTTATGGCTGATCGGTGTATATTGCCCAGTCCTATGTTTATGTCATCAGTAATAATAATCGAATATTCAATAATATAACACCAGTAGTGAAATGTGACTAAATACATTTTATTGAAGTATTGTACTGAAGTACAATTGTGAAGTACTTCTTGACGTGGGTATTTCAATTTTATGCTACTTTTTTAATATACTCCCCTAAAGATTCATTTAAATATTGTCCTTTTTACTCAACTACATCTGAAAGATAAATACAGGCTACTAGTTCTTTGGAGATTTTGATCTTGTATATAAAATGTGTGATCATTTTATACAATACAATATACAATATGATAAATTGTTGTTGATAAAACTACCAACCAGTTGTAACATTGACATAGTATGTTAATACAGCAGTAGCTTCAACATGAAAATACTGCTTACTACAGTATTGCATCAATAATAATCCAATTATACAATATATAATAAGATAAAACTGAGAAGGGCTATTCTTCTGCATGAGTACTTCATTTTTTTCTGCCAATACTTCTTGTAACAGAGTATTTGCTTAAGTAAAGGATCTGAATATTTTTTAAACACTGTACAATGTACCAGCTTTATATACCAACGTGTATTAATGTGTTACTGTTGTGAAATTAACATGTCAAAGAGGGATTTATAGATATTATCACACACAGACAGCTAGTGCACAAAGACCGTAAGTATATGAAAGGAATAACAAGTCTTTTCCTCTAAAAAAGTGTTATATGAATCACTCTGAAGGCTGTAGAAAGATCTGGAGCAGAAAAACTACAAACCACACCCATTGGCTATCAGTACTGATGGTAAATGTAGTCCACAGAAGAAATACATTCAGTACATGCTGTGGAGCGGTGCCGATTGTGCCTACATGTACCAGAATGCATAGCGCGCGAGCGGCAAGCTCGCTCCGGCTACGTAAACAAACTAAATTCACAAAATGTCAATGAAGGAAATATTACACCTTAACAGAAATAAACAACATCCTCTGAATTCAAGTTTCTCTCTTACTCCCAACTAAAGACAGACTTAATTGCCTTGTTAACTCGTTGTGAAACACTTCATTCAAACTGGACAGAAACTAAATAAAACTCACCAAACACGTCTTGTTTCCACTGTTCCAACAACCAGCAACTCGGGCTTGGTCGAAATAAATCCGTAATTCATCGAGTAAGATGTGAAAATAGGTTCTTAAATCAACAGGAGGAGAGTTAGTAAAGTTACCTGTTAGCAGCAGGTGTGCAGCACAGTCCTGATTGGTTAATGGAGGTGCCATTCAGTTATTATTATGAGGCGTTCAAAGTCTGCTCAGGAAAAAGGACTGCCGGCGAAGGTAAATTACAACGTTATCATGATGTGTTCAAATGTAATCTCGTAAAAATTAAGTTTTTGGCGAGAAACTTGAATAACTCCATTTGTTTGAAGGAATGTTTTCAAAGCAATATAAAATAGATATTAGAGAGGGAATTATGACCTGTTTAACTTCATAACAACTTATTTTTTTTTAATTAAAGCACATATTTAAATATTCATAATAATTTGAATTGTGCGTTTTTATGCAAATAACCACTATAGATGACAATAACAAAGTACAGTACAGTGTACACTACCTACCCTCCACGGTGTATTTCGAATACTGTAATTTACCGTGTATATAATGTTTTTATGTAAAATATATCGAACAATGAATGACTTAGATCTAAAATGTTATTCCTTTATTTAGCGCATAGATTTCAAGAGTGGCAGATAAAATTTCTGAGTGGCAGACAAAAATCAAATACTTGTCTACCACAGTGGCAGGCAGTGAAAAAAAGTTAATTGTAGACCCTGTCAGCAGCCATGTCCTCCCCGCTGCATCAGCAGCCACTCTCTGGTTGAATATCAGTGTTGCCAGATCTCGCGAGAGAAACAAGCAACCAGGTCTATAAGCCCAAAAGAAGCAACTCCCGAAAAAAAGCCCAAAACAAGCGACCTTACCTTCCACAATATGAGAGACAGAGGCAGCCACTTAATCACTTCATATGTATGTATGAATTTAGTGGCAAAGTGGCAAATTTATCTGTTAAAGCAGTCTGTGGAAATAATATAGAACGTGAATTTAGGATTTTTTAAAAATGTCCTCTCAGGCTGTCATCTCTTTTATCATTGAAACAAATGTACGATGCATCCATCCCACACTTGACTGTGTCATCGCCCTTTGAAACAATGACAACATGAAACCATTGAGTAGGCAGAATCAACCCATGCTTTTATTTAATCCATTGCATATAAAAACTTTTTTTTTCATTCTTTTTTATTTGTTTTTTACATAAAGTTGTATGATCTACAGTGCTATCCAATAGACTGCAATTAACAAGGAATCCATTAAAATAACATTTTAATTGTCCTGTGAAACTTCCAGACAAGTTGGCATTCTAAAGACATAACCCAAAAAAATAATTGTCCTGAAGACCTTTTTTTAAGTTACAGTTTGTGTTTTCCTTTCATACCATAAAAAATAGAACACATAATGAGAAAAGAACCCACTGTTTCCATTGGTCCAGGGCTGTTTAGGATCTACAGTATGTGTGTCAAAATAAGAGTCCCTGTGTCGGGACAATGATGCACTCGCCCAAACCCCTGTCCCACCCACCCCGACCCAGAAATATACTAAACCCTTCTCCTGTCCAGGCAGAAAGATGTCAGTGGTTTTGGATATTGCAAGTAATGTGAGTGGAAGTGTGGGCCGAGCATAGATAAACAACACACTGTCAGTGTTTCAGCCATAATTAATGCAGCAGTGGCTGAACATGCAGATGTGTCTCAAAGCCTCTGTGCTTCGTAGAGCGTGGTCCAGCAGCAACTACACACTCCTGTTGAACCCCATTCAGTGTTTGCAGCTGTGATACAACCACATGGATGCAGACGACACAGTAAAGTTACTCCCGTATCGTTTACATCCGACCGGTTCGTGTCACATCTTTGAGTGTAGTGGCGGGGCGTAAGGAAGGTGCGAGTTGCTCAGACCAGGTCTACAGCAAATACGACTCTTGGACATCCGGCTATAGGCCACACATCACTCAAGTAGTACATCTACGGCTTGTGGTTGACCTGAATCCCTGCAAGCTTCTGCACTCACAATATATTTTTCTTTTTTTTTGTGTGAGAGAGAAATTTGTGATATTAAAAAGGCAACATTTTCAAATTCCCAACAGGAGATCAGGCCAACCCAAGCCAACAGATTCACTAATGCAGCAAAAGAGAACTAGGAAATAAAATAGGAAAAAAAAGGCTAAAGTAAATGACATGCGTTGAATTTAAGGCACAGCCCATGGGCCAAGGAACAGTTTCTTTTTAAAAAACAATTTGGCTTTCCCCCTCTCTTCACTGAGCTACTCCTCAGATAAGCAACATGTCGATGGATCATTTTTACACTGAAGCTCGTGTGTAATAAACATTCTCTCAACAAGAGGTACGTAATACAGCCACACCATCACCAAAAGGGATGATAAGAATCAACCATTTACAACAAACGGCATTATGATAGTAATAACATTAATAATTATATATTATATACAGCACAATAAATATATGTTTGTAAACAGCGATAAAACCAGAAAATTTTATTACAGGTAAGGGCATTGGGTGAGGATGGAAAAAAAGAGAGAAAAAAAAACATCTTGGCACAAAATGAAAGATTAAATAAAAAAGTTTTGAAATGACAAAACAAGCACTCTATAAAAAAAAGCAATGTGCAGTATTTCAAGTGTTTTTTTTACATGTTTTTTTTCTATATTTTATGTACACAGAGAGAAAAAAAAAGGTATATTTGGGTATTGTAACTGCCAAGCCTGTACTGTGGTCTATGCTACAGTTAAATATTTACTGTACCACCTTTATATTGCAAAAAGACTCAACAAATAGAAAAATATACCAATAAATAATAGCATCAGGTGAAAAATGATAAACGTGGAAAAAGGAAGAGGCCGAGTTGTAAGACAGCACTGTTCGAGCCTAAGTGTTCATGAGTGTTTTGGCGAGTTTAAACATATTAAAAATATTTTAAGTGGTGATATATGAATATATCAGTGCATTAGAGGATAGTTTTATCTGATGACCAACGCTAACGGAGCTGATTGTCTTGTGGAAAACAAAGACAGCAACTGGGTTTTAATGTGATGGCAAAATGAAACATGGAAAAATGAATTCAAAACGCTTAACAGAGAAATGAAGTGGCTGAAAACAAGCAGCTGTTGGTGATGAAAAAAGAACAGAAAGAACAATAAAAGCGTTCATAACATTGGTATAAAATCACCCCAGTAGTTTTTAACACCGTTACTATTTCTGTATACTCTGAGCACTAATCAAGCTTCTAAAAAAAGGTGCTTTTTGTATCAACTACAAAGCATTGCATTGTCTCAGGATGTGTTCAAAAGAACTGCAGGCAACAATAATAAAAATTTAAAGGCTTCATCCACATCACAAACAATTTCAATGAGAGTAAAGCATAAGGTTCCTGCTTCCTTCTCAGTGAAAACTCGCACTAAAATAATAGTTATTATGAATAAATTCCAAATTTCAACTCACAGGACTAACCAAATATGGGTATAGTGGCGTGGGAATAGTAGTATAAATGCTATTGGAGCAAGTGCAAACGCCTCAGAACACGTCGTGAAGATACCCCTTCAAAACACTGAATATCTGTGACACATTTCTCCCCATTGGTTTTCCAAAATCTTCTTCGCCAACAAAAGAAAGCCTAGGATTGCAAAAGTAAATTCTAGAAAATATCTGAATCTTACATACAGTACGATACAAAAATTAAAGAGGTCTAGGACAGCGTCATGGCTGTTTAGATTTGAGCTTTGTATCAGTCAGGTTTTCAAGGAAGACTTCCACATTAGAAATGTGTCTCGAAACGCTCCCCCAGTGTGCTGCAGCTTTTGCCTCTGCGGCGCCCCGTCAGGTGTTCGGCGGAACGGCAGCATAAATTCGCAGAGGGGAGGAAATGACCTAACCGAGAGGGAGATTCTCCTTGAACACACCGATGACCGTCTCTGTAGAGTATGGGCACTTGATATAAACACAGAAACACTGCTAAACTTTCAGGAAAGGCTGAGACGAAGCGGAGGAAGGAAGGAAAATGTGATATTGTGTGTCGTGTTGTGTGATCAGCACTGAGCAGACTGTGAGCTGCTCGTCCGTGTACTTAACTTGTAAAGGGGAAGGCGAAAAAGTGAAATAAGGACACACCATATCAGTACAAACGGGGAATGGAGAGGAGTTTCCTGAGTGCAAAAAAACTTGAAGAAGTACCGGTGGACGTGTCTGAACGAAGCGGAAAAGGAGGAGTGGTCGAGGTGGAGAGCAGCGCACGCTTTGGAACCATAAACAGATGTATAAAAAACACAGACGGACTCCACAAAACCAAAAAAATATTCTATAAATAATCATCTGTCATTACTAAGAAGAACAGTTAATCGGGTGCTGTCCATAAACTGCTATGTGCGGGGGGTTTCATCTTTTTCCTCCTCATCCTCCTCCTCATCTTCCTCTTCCACCTCTTCCTCCACGACACATGGTTGTGAACAGGGAGTCTCCCCCTCTTCCGTTACCTCCTCCTCCTCCTCCTCTTCGTCCTCCCCTACCTGTTCGTCCAAAGGAATCTCTGTTGATTCAGAGTCCTGCGTACAGAGTGTTTTAGTGTCAGTACAGCTGTTTTCCTCGTCTTCCTCTTCCTCCTCCTCCTCCTCGTCCTCCTCCTCCGGCTGGCTGCCGCTATCTTTCTCAGTGTCCGACTCCCCGTCCTCCTCCAGGGTGAGCTCGAACTGGAACTTGTCCCCTCCTGGGGGTCGAGAGCCATCCTCGGGGTCGTCCAAGGCAGGAGAAGGGCTTTGGGGGATGGTGCTTTGGTACCACTCCCTGTTGTCTTCCAACGTGTCCAGGATGTCCTGGGCGTCCGGGTGGACCAAGTCAGCCCACGTCTCCCACAGAGGGTGAACGATATAGTCTATGAAACCAACCTACATGAAGCATGGAGGAAGAATACGTCATTCAGTGTGTGTCTATGCAGAATATGCATGTATATGTACTAGGGATGCACTGATCCGACTTTTTCATTACCGATAGCGATACTTGGGCTTTGGGTATCGACCGATACAGAGAACCGATCTGAAACCAGCGTTTTATGTGTAAGGCAACATCAGGCTTGACTTAAACATCGCTTTCCTAACTTTGTGGAAAAATAGATATAAATTTACTGAATTGTTATTTATCATTAAAATAATAAATCATGCACCAGCAACTTGGTAAATAATCTTAAAAATGAAGAGGATTTACAGTTCAAGTGTAAACCTTTTCAAAGCAGAAACAAATTGATCAAAACTAATTCAAATTCCAGTATATAACGTATATAGTATATAAACATAGAACCGAATTGAATAGATCGTCCCCATTGTCACCGATAGCCGATCCAGCTATCCGAGTTAGTATCGGCCCGATATCCGATCCAGTATCGTATCGGTGCATCCCTAACATGTACGCGTGTGTGTGTGTGTGTGTATGTGTTACCTGGCTCTTTTCTACCGAGGCGTTGTGTTTGTCACACATAGGGCTGATCTCCATGCCCCGCTCCCTCTCTCGGTCTCCCTGGCTGAAGAACTCCTCCATGATGCGGTCCGTCCACTGCCGGTACAGCTGGAGAGGCTTAGTGGGGTTGCTCAGGTCTGCACAGTGCACCATGTTCTGGAGAACCTGAATAGAACAAATAAAAAGGTTTAAAACACAGGATCCGCGCTGACCACACGCTCCAGGATTTAGGGTTAGGGTGAAGCATGAGGGCTTAGTCACGGCATCATTTACAACACATGACACATTTCAGGCTGAAATCATCTGATTTTAATAAAAATTATTGTTATTAGTGGATTTGCTAGCAGAGGTGAAGTAAATTAGTGCTGTGGTTTCAGTGTTCACAGTTCAACTTGGTGAACTTTGATGGAACTGATTTGTGCTTCTGACACCTTTAAAGGGTAACTTTGGTATTTTTCAACCTGGATGTTTTTGTCTCTAAGTGACTAAACACTTACAACACTTTTTGAAATTGGTCCAGTTTTGAAGGATAACGCTGTAAGTAGCAGACACGTAACAAGCTGCGATGGTTATCCTTTAAGAGAATGGAGAAAACCAGAGAGTCCGAAATGGAGGAAGCTAACATATTACTGTGTCACATGACCCACACTTTCTAAGGTGACCAGGAGGCACTAATGATGTATTTTTCTACAGATGTAAAAAGTTTTCAGAAGCCCTAGTGTTGCAGAATCTTCAAGGAGACCCAGGTATTCTTTGAATATACATATAAATCAAACCAAAAGTCAGTGATAGGGATGTTGCTGTTACTGGTCGGTCGCTTTATTCTGACCTGTATCCTGTCAGAGTAGTTGTCCAGAAGCAAGACACCAGAGCTGGTCACCTTCTTGGTTTCCACCATAGTTTTCAGATCAGCCAGTAGATTCATGTGCTTGGACATGTCTGTTGCTAGCACCTGGGAACACCCAAACAAACTGTTAGTATTCAATACATTAATACACATGATGCATTCCACCTAAATATTTTGTCACTTACAATGTCAATGACCATCTTTCGCAGTGATTGTCTTTGTTTTTTGGTCAAGTTTTGGAAGATGTCACAGTTCTCCTCTTGTAGAAGCTTGAAACCAACTGCTAGATGGTGGTTCTCCAACACCGACGAGTCATTGTACATCAACGCTAGCTCTGAATCTGCATGGGAGACACGATTCATCAATTTAGTTAGAGGAACTGTGGTCAGGTTCAGGTTTTAAATAATATAATAAAACCAGTTATTTTGCCCTGGTTATTGTGTAAGGAAATACATCAAGGTGCATCTATTCAGCAGAATGAGGTGTTAATTAGAGCTGCTAATAGGCCTGTTCACATTTTATATGTGCTGCGGTGACACATGTATCATCCATCCGGAGCCCCATGACTGGCAGGAGAAAGCACCGGTGTGTTTTCCACTGAGAGGTTTCCCCACTCCGGGTCATTTGAAGGTCCTCTAGCTGTATTTAGATTTTCCATTAAGATGCATTAGTCTTGGCCACAGTGGATCAGAGCAGCAGAGGGGAGAAAGGGGATCCTGCTCTGTTGCTCTGTGGCTGACACAAGATCAGTCTGGTGGCTCCTAACTAGGATGACTCACACTGCCTTTACTGCAGGGATTCCCCATTTGGGCGTATGGGAAGCACAACACATTTTGTGTGTGAGTCTGTGTCTTTTCAGTCCTGATAAGGTATTACTAATACCCTTATGCAACACACACATTTGTAACAGACTCCAGAATGGCTGTTTACGGCGATACCCAATGGATATAAACTCTATTTGTTTGTGTTTTCCTCTAAATTGTCGAATCAAGGCGATATTTGTGGCACCTCCAGCCGTGAGCGAGTGAGTCAGTTAAAGCAGAGAGATAGCAGAGGTTCAGTCTCTTGCTTGAGGACACTTCAGCTACCAGCACGACATCATGAACCCTGTAAGTCTGCTTAAAGGCTCAGTTCACCCACTTTATTCACTAAACTTGGTAGCATCGAGTCATGCAGATAGTTTTACTTCTATTTTTTCGGTCAGGGGTAAAAATATCTATTAATCTTTGTTTTGAGGTCTGTGGTTTATACGGAGTAACAGGGACACTGATTCTGGATCATAAGTTGCTGTTGCTGAGTTTTTATATCATAATTCTTCAATGCAGCAAAAAACACAGATGACATTTGATCCATCTCCACTGTAGTGCACCCTGGTTCAACTGTAGACCAGGGGTAGCCAAACGTTTTCCCTTTGAGGGCCAAAACTGGATCTCAATGGTGGGCCACGGGCCAAAAGTAAACACCTATTGTTTTGTTAAGATGCAAAATGGTACTAGGATCCCAAGTTCCCCTAGTTGAATATTCTTTTAGCTTTTACATAGTTAATCCCTTAAAAGCAACCTGCTGAATACAGTCCAGTCATACCCAATTTATACATTTCCAAGACTGTTTTAGGGACCCCAATATGCAGATATATTAAAACACACCATTTTAGAATAGGTGAAAATAACATATTCATGCTGCATGCAAATAACTGTTTTGTTTGCCCAAACTGCATGTGATTATCATAAAGTGGGCATGTCTGTAAAGAGGTGACTCGTGGGTACCCATAGAACCCATTTTCATTCACATATGTTGAGATGGGAGGTCAAGGGCCAGTTTTTCCTTGCCAAATTTAGCATACACTTGGAGCGTATATATAGCATATATATATATATATATATATATATATATATATATATATA
>CAKAOH010024042.1:0-11418 GCA_916701665.1 Sebastiscus tertius
CTGGAGCCACAAAACATTTGAGCATTGTGATGAAGGTAACACAGTTTATAGTCTAAGTATATAGTATATAAGTCTAATGCAGTGAGGGCCCAAGGGAAAATGTACTACAGAGTATTAGGGCCACATTGAGGGAAAAAAAATCGGAGATTTCCAGAATAAAGTCGTAATATTCCAAGAAAAAAGTCGTAATATTACAAGAATAAAGTAATAACTTTACGAGAAAAAAGAAAATAACACATAGAATTACTACTTTATGATATTATGACTTTATTCTCATAATGTTATGGCTTTTTTTCTCGTAATATTTTGTCTTTATTCTCGAAATCTTTTAATCTTTATTATGTAATTTTTTTTTTTTTTTCCCCTCAATGTGGCCCTAATTCTCCGTCATACATTAGACCTACAACAATGATAAATAAAAATGAAAATGTAAACAAAAAACAGTCATCCATTTCCATTTTTAAAAATCCACAGGGAGCCACTGGAGAGGAGCTAAAGAGCCACATGTGGCTCCGGAGCTGCAGGTTGCAGACCCCTGGGTTAGGGTAACCTAACAGACCTGAAAGAAATAAGTCTTTTTAGATAAATCATCAGTATGTTACTGTTTTTCTATTATAGGGCAGTAAACCTTCTAGCCTCTAGAGGTCGCTGGCAGTGATTCAGACCTCAATAATTGTACAACTGTCACTTCCCCTGTGAAGCTTTTCCTGCCAGTAGTCATTACACTGCATACAGGGGAACAGTTTCAAGTTGCAACATTTCATATTGAGGGAAAGAGTAACACTTCTGCATTTACAGTGTCACTGTGATGAATCGAATGAATGAATGCAATTTTATAAACTCTGCAGCATCTTATCAATTAGATAAAACGGGCATCTTCAGTATTGGTGTGATTTATTTGATTTTCTGTCACTTCAGCTACTCTGCACTGAAAATCGACGGCCAGCGTCTGTCTGTCCTGCTGAAGAAAGGTCACAAGGTCGAGGCCAAACCAGCCAGACCAGTCACCGTGTACAACCTGACCCTGCAAGAGTTCAAGCCTCCTCTCTTCACTCTGGGTCAGCACATACAAATAGCATTTTGGATGTCATTTCCTGCTGTTCCTATTTTGTGAAATAGCGCATTCAAACAAACCGTTTTTTTATTTCTATAACAGATATCGAGTGCGGCGGTGGATTTTATGTCCGAAGCTTGGTGGACGACCTGGGAAAAAGTGAGATTTCATTTCCTCATCAGCATGTTTATGGGAGAAAAAAAAAGTCCATAAAGTGATCTAACCACAATCAGAAATGCTAACAGGTTTCCCCGTGAGAATAATCAGTGACCTGTGTGTGTGCCGCAGCTCTGTCATCGTGCGCTCATGTGAAGGAGCTGATCCGGACCAAGCAGGGTCAGTTCACCCTGGAGGAGCACGCCTTACGCGAGGAGCAGTGGACGCTGGAACACATCCTGCGCTCTCTGCAGCCATGTACAGACCCGCCAGAGGCCGAAACCTGAGAAACGCCCTTGGACAGGACCCAGAGTGAAGCGCTGCAGGCTGCTCTCCCTTTCATGGGTAGTCGTGACTCACCTGCTTGGCTTTTCCAATGAAGAGAACGTCAATGTTTTAAGGTGTGTTGTGGAGAAAATGACGCGGGATGAATTGAGACAAATGTCAAAACCACTGTTGTTTTGGAACTCAAATGGACCAGTGTGAATACTCAACACTGATTTCTAGTCTTGTCTCTCTGTCACCTGTTTTTCTTTTTTACGTAACGTAACGGCCCATCTCCAGCCTCTGTCTTCACCCTCCTTGCACTGTAGTGCTGCATGATAGAAACTATTATACAGTACACATACATTTCACAATTTAAAAAATAATTCATGAAAGCCAGAAATGATATCCTGTTAGAGAGGATTGCTTGACATTGCTCACCGCAGTTTTCAATTTCCGAGACTTTAAAGTCCTAAACATAAACCATCTTGCAGTGTTATATTACACTTTATAATTACCATCATTTATAAATGGTAAATTGATAGTTAATTAAACTTAGTTAATAGTTATTTAATGTTAACAAACAAGAAAATGATGATTAATAATGTTTACTAATTATTAGTAATGCTATAATTCATGTTATTTTAACAGTTTATTGTTGCACACATAACATTGTGCTGTATATACTCTACATATAAGTAGTTGTTAATGGCTAATAATTGGTTTGTAAATTTGGATGGCTATTATAAATTTGCAACTGATGATTATAATACCTTGTTAAATAGTTAATAAATAGTTTGTAAACTATCTATAAACATTATTTAGATACTTTGTCGATGGTTAATAATTGGTTTCTGGTCCATCTGTCTATATCATTTTTATAGATGTTTTACAAATGATTTCTTTAAGGTTTATAAATCATTTGGTAATCACTAACAAATATTTAATATACTATATGAAATGTTATGTGTGCAACAATGAACTGATAATAAATACTTTACTAATGTAATCAGAATGTAATTATCGTCTCTCGTCAGCTATGATACAATATAGAATTTATAAACTAATTCATTCATATTACACAAAACTAATGATAAAAGGAATTATAGCATTACTAATAATTAGTAAAACATTAATTATCATTTCAGTGCTTAACAGTAAATCAACTATTAACAAAGTTTAATTAAATATCAATTTACCATTTAATAATGATGGATATTATAAAGTGTTACCATTGAAGTTACTAAATTCGAAATTCAGATTATTAATATAGCAGCAAACAACTATTGTGTATGTAAAGAGATGTAGAGTAATGTCTACCTGAGCAGAGAATGAAGTCTCTCTCCCTCTGAGCGTCCCACTGGCCGCCTCTCTGCATAGCGCTTATACGGCGGTTACAACTGATAATGGCATTCTGACCGACCGTCGTCTCCAGGCCGTTGTTTTCACTGTTAACGCTGTTAGCACTGTTAGCTGCTAGCCGCCGGCTCAGTCACCGCCATGTTGAGAGCTGTGTGGAGGCAATCCTTCAATCATGGATATGCTCTGAATTTCAAATTTAGCACCTTTTTAAACAAAAAAATTGGAGAAAAACATTCCACACTGCAGGATTTATGCTGAAAAGATTTAAAATATGAGTTTATTTTTGTATAATTTCTGTATTAAGAGTTTCTGCTTGCAGCCACAATTGTGAAGGATTTTTAAGATAAGCAGAACTTCATTTATCTTGTGATATAATTAGTATATCGATAAGGATTGATATGAAAAGGAGCATTGTGATGACGTTATCATCATTTAGGTGGATGAAACAGCAGCAGTTACACCTTCTGTAGCCATGCTGGAAAATACATTTACAAAGCAGGTGAAATATATTACTTAACTGAAGGTTTATTTGTGGACATGCCGTACTGTTTGCTCTAAACGGTGCTCTTAAAGGGGAGCACCACCTAAAATTAGGAATTCCAATATGTTATTTCCATGACCTAGGAAAGTTCAGTCAATATTTGTGAACATGAGCTCACGTCTCTGAAAGACAGAAGCCAGAGAAGTGAGTCTCAAACTTGTGATGTCATCAAGTCTGGAGCTGCTCCATAGATGATGAATGGGAGATTTATGGACCCACAGTTTGTTTTGTTTTTTTTATACCCAAATTAGCTTTATTTTATTGTTGTATTGTCAGTTGTGACAGAAAATGTTTGAAACAAATTTGAGTTTTAGCACTCTAGCTTTTGGATTTAGGAAAACTGTCTCACATTATAGGAAGACCATGTAGGAATTATGAAAATAGGCGTACAGTAGTTCCCCTTTAATAAATTCATGCAAATGAAAGCAATAACTGTCATGTTGTTGCATCATTAGTGCTGTGTTTATACAGCATGTCAAATATAATTTGTTCTGCCCCTGCAGATTAAATAAATATTAAAGAGAAACAGTTCTTTTGTTAAAATACTTGAATTTCAAGGTTCTTTATTTGTCATTTGTCAATTCCAGTTAAGCAGTCTTTGGCAATGAAAATCTTTGGTCTCAGGTTCCTTCAATAATGCTGTATATATGTATATATAAAAGGGGAAATCATTCAAGTAAAAGCAAAATGATAATCTAAGGCATAAAATAGTGCAGTTGAAATAAATACAAACACAAGTAAATATAAAATAGTAATGTAAATTTATAATTTTGTTGACAGTATTTCAGATGGGAAAACTAAATGTGAACAGGATGTAGTATGTATATGCATGATCAGTTTTGATTTCCTACCAACATTTCTAACATCATTCACAACAGAGCGGCTTCTGGTCATGAAGGAACTATTTAATAGGCATTTTCCGGCCCATTACTACGCTGGCTGATTGGCTGACGCAGTTAGGGGAGAAAATTTAGGGTTGTTAAGGTTGTGATGCAGCTGTAACTGCTAAATTTAGGGATGAATCAAAATCTTGATTCATAATCTCAATGTCATATTCTATGTCGTCATTGTGTTTTAGTTAGGGCTGTCAAAGTTAACACAATAACACATTAACGCAACTTGCGATGTTTAGATTGTAGCGGCCCAGTTTTAAAGCTACAGTGAACAAGCCAATCCTGTCATACTAGCTTGTTGGGAAGGAGACTAAATAACGCTCCAAACATACGCTAAATTTTGGTGAGGAAAAACCGGCACAGCCATTTTCAAAGGGGTCCCTTGACCTCTGACCTCAAGATATGCGAATGAAAATGGGTTCTATGGGTACCCACGAGTCTCCCCTTTACAGACATGCCCACTTTATGATAATCACATGCAGTTTGGGGCAAATCATAGTCAAGTCAGCACACTGACACACTGACAGCTGTTGTTGCCTGTTGGGCTGCAGTTTTTATGCTAAATGCAGTACCTGTGAGGGTTTCTGGACAATATGTGTCATTGTTTTGTGTTGTTAATTGAGTTCCAATAATAAATATATATATACATTTGCATAAAGCAGCATATTTGCCCACTCCCATGTTGATAAGAGTATTAAATAGTTGACAAATCTCCCTTTATTTTGTACAGATAATTTTTTTTTATAATTAATTGTGATTAATCGCGATTAACTATGGAAAATCATGCGATTAAACGCGATCGATTGACAGCCCTAAAAATAACATTTGTCATAATTTGGATTCAGTGGTAAGTCAAAAACCTTTACTGTCTCTGTATAATTTAGATTTAGTTTCTTGTATATCATTTTGACTCCCAAATTATCTTTGTATCCCCCCCCTAATTGAAATGGGCTTTCATAATTATGAAACCTATGGGGGTAAAAAAAAAAAAAAAAAAAAGTAAGTGGGTAAATGGCCCATTAATCAGTTGGTCCATAGTGGATAATCTGAGTTTATAAAGAATTCCAAAGTGTCATATTTTACTACGTTTTGTCCCAAACATCACCATAACTTTCATGTTGTGTTCCCCATAAGGTCTCAGTGCTTTCACTAATACTTGGATCATGTTTCCTGGTGAGCAGCAGCCAGTGAAAAGGCTGTATCTCTGAGTCTCAGATGGTTAACATATATTTATGGCGCCAGCTGCCAAGAAGAAGCAGCAGCAGAAGAAGTTATCAATCGTTGTTGGACAGGAGCCTGACGCCGCGGTAAGCTGGCCGGATCAATGCGCGGCAATGATTGTCTCAGTCCAAATATTAGCCGTTTGCTGATTTCTTTCATGTCTTCAAGGCTGCTCATATCCATGTTTGCACTCCGAGTCCACTTTATCTAAATTACAGCCGTTAGAAAGTTGCCAGTTAGCGGCGCGCGCTTTAAAGACCCATCAGAAAACCCAAAGATTTGATTAGGTTTATCAGTGAGAACCAACAAGCTTTCCTCCCAACACTGAAGCCTGACTGTTGATGTTTCATTAATGAAGGGTAATAAAAATCTAGATGACCATAATGACGCGTGGTGCAGCCCTTCTGTTGGTTCGTGTTGTCACTGTGAAACAGAGAAGTCATCGGTTATTGTTTAACACTTTGCGGAAACGGGTGCGAGGTAATAAACATGCACTTGGTGAGCTATTTAAAGCGATTTGCATGTGTCACGTCATTATCATCAGTATATCACCTGAACCGCGCTGATAGCCACGATGGATTTCACAGGAAAACTCCAAACATTCAAATTGTGAGTTAATCACTCGTCATTCAGCTGCACCGTTAGGGATGTGGATTTGCAGTTGACTTGAATTACATTGTGAAAGATAACACTCTAAAACTGTTTGATTAGTCAAAGACCCATTTACACGCACGTTTGGGCTGTGTGTAAAACAAGGGCCGTAACACTGAGGTCAGCCATCTGGAGCTTCTTTATCTCATGGGGAGTTTACGTTGCAGTTGAAACTGCAGGATTTTCCTGTATTCTTTAGACTACATTTGATTAACTGTAGGCCAACAAAAATAAAAAAAAAAAACAGGATTTCCCCTCCATGATTTTTCCCCGGACAGTGTGATGAAGGCATTTGAAGATGTAGTCCTTTCATTCAGTTTAGGGTAATGAAAGAAGGCACGTCAGATAGAAGGAGAATTACTGGTCAGAAACTGGAACACCCATTCATATTTTATTTATGTATTTATTAGTTTCAAACAAAATGACAATAAGGGGCCAACTATAACGTGTAAATGATGGCATGTGTGTACATTTCAAGCAGCAGTGGGTAGAAATGGAGCAAATATGATGTTATTTTTTATAAAACGGTCACTATATCCTGACAGTAGTGCACGAGACAGGTAATCTGAAAAAAAATCATGTTCCTCTGTGTCCTCCGGTGTCCTCCGGTGTCCTCCGGTGCTCCTAATGGCATCTGCAAGATTTCACAGACCGGAGGAAAACAACCAGTCAGAGCTGATCTGGAGTCTGCCGTCAAGCTGCCGTCTCTGAGCAGCTGTCAATCACTCGCGAACTCCGACCAAACGGTCAAACTAGGCAGCGCTGATCAAATATGAATCAATATTCTGTTACTGTAATGCCTATTCTGTCCTCAAATGTTTTCAGAAACATCTTGAAGTGTACCGTTTAGCTGTAAAATGAGAAGGTTTGTGACACGGCACCCATGTTGAGATCTGTCGAGGAAATACAAAGCACCGCCCACCAGCCAGAGAACAGCCAATAGGAACGCTCTCTCTCTCTGAAATGACCTGTGATTGGTCAAAGTCTCCCGTCACAGGCTAGATTTTTTTAAAGCCTGAAAACAGAGCCATGAGGAGGTGCAGAAGTCTAGTTTTCTGTCAGAACACTTGAATTATAATATGCTGAAAGGTTATTATGGAATTTTTGCCCAATGATGCCAAAAATATTCTGCCGCCTACTGCTGCTTTAGTGTTACTGAAGGCATAGTTTAGGGAGGCAGCCCCAAAACTCAACAGCAGTGTTATAATAAACGTTGAGAGGAGTGTGAATTTCTGTGTGGGTGCCAGGGAGACCCTGAGCAAGAGCGTACACATGAAGAGACTTTTAAAAGCCTTTTTGATTTAAAAAGTCAAATGGTTCAGCCAAAAGAACAGATGTCCTGATCGTGTGTTTTTCGTTGGTGATTTCTTAAAAATACTATAGGCCTGTTATGCTGTGGCATTATGAATTATATCTGTGGAGAGTGCCAGATATGGTTTGGCAGAAAGCTTTGGAATAGCTGGCAAAACAGCAGGAGAAGGATGCAAAAGGGGGGTCCTTTTATTGTATGTGTCTGTGTCCAGGGGGCTGTAATCTGTCCACGGGTTTATACCAGAATGACACATTCATAAAAACAACCAACATATACAGTGATACATCTGTGTTGCTATAGGGAAACTTAATAAAAAATGACTATAATTCATAAAATAAGCAGAAATATAAATGGCAAAAATGTAATTGACATCAACATGAGGTTATTTCCAAATGAAACATACAGTATGGATTACTATATAGAATACGGTGTATTTATAATATGTATGTTTGGATTGTGCTCGTTATCACCGGTGGAGGAAAGTATCCATGTCCAGTTCAGCCAGAACTGAAGAAGCTTCTCGGATGAGAAGTGAAACGTCTTCAAGAATCTAAATCAAGTCCAGTTGCTGCTGATTTAACTTACTTACTCGGATACCACGACCTGGATGACTGAGAACCTTCACAAACATATCCAAGTACACTTACTGAAGTACATTTTGAGGTACTTGTCATGGTTTCCATTTAATGCTACTTTATACCTCTATTGCAGATTGATATTTTACATATGATCATATTATTAAATGGGTGCATTGTTACAGAATAAACCACCTCAACCAGCTACCACAGTAATGATAATCTAATAATATATAACCCTCTGAACACACTGAAAGTAGCGTACAGTATATAGTACTGATGATACGTAAGATTTTAAATGCAGGATTTTTTTTTTCTTGTTATATTTCATAGTGCTTTATACATAGGTAAAGGATGTGAGTACTTCCACTACTGATTATTATAGAATCACAGTATAGCCTTCCTAAACGCAGACTGGGGAAACTGGATCACAATCTTTCAGTTGCATGAGCAGCCTCTAAATATAAGACTAATTCACGTACTGATTTCAGTTTCACCTCTTAATGTTTAAGTTCCTCAGTGGGGAGATAGAATCTCATATTTTCATTGATTCATTATTTTTTTAATGCTGATCCCTGACAACTTCCTCCAGTACTTTAATATGTGGGTTTCAGTGAGTACTGACACAAATCCTGCTTTCCAAAATGTAGGATTTGACTGCAATAACTCGTATGTAAGTATATGAGATGGTGTTATTATTTGATTTTTTTTTTCTGATTATTTAATTATTGATCCCAAATTCAATAATTTCCCAATTTTGGATCAATAAAGTACACTATATACATTAGTAAAGTGTGCATGCTTTGTTCTTTAATGAAAAATAATTGAGGTATAGCAAATGTGCAAATGTAGATGTGCAAAATGTAACATGTGCAAGATTATTAAAGGGCTAAAACAGAAAGGAGAGCATATTAAATATGAGACCATAAGCATGTAATATGGGTGACTATGGTTGACACAAATCCTGCTCTCCAAAATGTAGGATTTGACTGCAATAACTCGTATGTAAGTATATGAGATGGTGTTATTATCTGATTTTACTGAGTAACAGCGACTTAAACACAAGTAAGTCATGCTGGTTACTATTAACCAGATGATTGGCTGAACTGATTCTCCTGAAACACAATTATCTCCTCTCCCCTGTCATGATCTCTCTCTGTGTGTGGCTCTATTGGAGCCTTCCAGTAAGCCAATCAGAGACGTCCTCTAAGCCACCTGCAGGAAGTTGGTCGTCCACTTATCTCCTCCTCCCTTCTATGCCTGCAGCCAGATAACAAACCAAACAGTTGGACCAAACAGCAGCAGCAGCTACCTGATGGACACCAGGACAGTCTAACGGTCTCCTCCACATGCTCTGAAGGACTCTCTCTCTCTCTCTCTCTCTCTCTCTCTGCTGAATGTGTTTGTGGACTGTTTGGTTAGTATGTTAAAGAAGTTCTTCTGAGAGACTTGTCGTGAAAGAGGAAGGCTGTATAGAGAGAGAAGTAAAGGGACTCAGCTCTAAACAGGCACCATGAGCGTCCCACTTTACGCACCGACTCCAATCCAGCACCCGACACCCTTCTACATCGAGGACATTCTTGGGAGGACTTCCACCACTACTACCATCTCACCCTCTTCTTCTTCCTCCTCCTCCTCCTCCTCCTCTTGCTCCACGCCGATCATCCCCACACCGACTCTCCCGTCGCCCAACTCCTCCTTCACGAGTCTCATCTCTTCGCCGTACAACAGGACGCCGATTTATGAACCCACGCCGATCCACCCGGCGCTGTCTCACCACCACCACCACCACCACGCCGCCGCTGCTGCTGCTGCGTTGACGGCGACGTACGCATCCATCTACCCGTTCCACCACCAGCAGCACCAGCACCACCGCTCCATGGGGGAGTACGCACAGGCGCTGCTGAGGCACGACCCTCTGGGTGAGTTGTGTGCGTAAAACTCCTGGACAGGTTTAGAATGAGGTTTTTGGGTAAACATAATCTTTTTTTATTTCTAGTGAATGTCATTTACAGCACCACCCCATGACAATCAACCATGTTTCCTTGGCCTAAGTCAGGCTGCATGAACAAATCTTCACTTTTCACCAGCCCACAGTTTGCATGTTGCATTTTCTGTTACCATGCCTTATTGTCCACTCCATGGGGGAGTACGCACAGGCGCTGCTGAGTCACGACCCTCTGGGTGAGTTGTGTGCGTAAAACTCCTGGACAGGTTTAGAATGATGTTTTGTGTAAAACATAGTCTTTCTTTTATTTATAGTGAATGTAATTTACAGCACCAACCAACACAATCAACCATGTGTCCTTGGGTGAAAATGCTCCATAACGGCAGTTATACGAGTCTAGAAACATAGAAACATTGCAACTTGCACACTTTGCTATATATAGTACTATATAGTGTACTTTATTGATTCCAAACTCAATAATTTCCCAATTTTGGATCAATAAAGTGTCAACCATGTTTACTTGTGTGAAAATGCTCTATTGAGGCACGACCCTCTGGGGGAGTTTGGCATGTGTGCGTAAAACTCCTGGACAGGTTTAGAATAATGTTTTGGGTAAACATGGTCTTTCTTTTTTATAGTGAATGTAATTGCTAAGGCACGACCCTCTCAGTGAGTTGGGCATGTGTGCGTAAAAGTCATGGACAGGTTTAGAATGATGTTTTTGGGTAAAACATAGTCTTTCTTCTTTATAGTGAGTGTCATTTACAGCACCACTCCATGACAATCAACCATATTTCCATGTGAGGCACGACCCTCTCGGTGAGTTGTGTGCGTAAAACTCATGGACAGGTTTAGAATGATGTTTTTGGGTAAAACAGTCTTTCTTTTTTTTATAGTGAATGTCATTTACAGCACCACCCCATGACAATCAACCATGTTTTCTTGTGTGAAAATACTCTATAACGTTACATACGAGTCTACTGTTGGCCTAAGTCAGGCTGCATCTTCACTTTTCACAGGCCCACAGTTTGCATGTTGCATTTTCTTTACCATGCCTTATTGTACAGGAGACGCTTCCTTCTGTGAGAAATCCATTTAGTCCCAAAAATAAATCAAACTTGCTTGGATGATGTGGCAATTTATAGGAGCACTTTTTGTTTTACCCTTTTGCATGAAAAACCTTTCTGTGTCTTCACAAGCTTCGTTTCTGTGCCAACGAAACCATTTTTGCATAAGTATATCACGCTTGGTCATGCATGCATAGCGACATTCATAAGACAGTCGACAGTTAGTAGCCTACATAAACAGACTGCAGGGTAAAAACGTTTCTGCATGATGCCTGACCACGCACACATGAGTCACGTTGTTATTGTGACAGACACATTTGGGGCCACAATAGCAGCAGGCTTATCCATTCCGTCTGCTATAGTGGTGGTGGTGG
>CAKAOH010024043.1:0-29812 GCA_916701665.1 Sebastiscus tertius
CTCAGTCTACTCGCCCTGGGCTGAAGTGAACCAGGGAAAGACAGGAGGGAAGAAATGAAACAGAGAGAGAGAGAGAGAGAGAGAGAGAGAGAGAGGAAGGAAGGATTGGAGGCAGAGAGAGAAAGCAAAAGGCCAGCTTCTTCTCTGATGCAGTATTCTGTGCGTATGTGTGTGTGTGTGTGTGTGTGGTGTGTGTGCGTGTGTAGCTGCATATTTGTGCCTGTTTGTGTGTATGAATAATTCAGGTCCATGGAGAGGGCAGCCTGCTGCGGTAATGAGGAGGACATGCATTGATACCAAATATTGCTGGTGGGAAGCTATCGATCCGACAGCCGTTTGTCCAAACTTAAATCTGGAAGCCGGCGCTGTCTGCAGCCTTTACAGTGACTAATGGACAGACGAGCAGACGGAAAGACGGATGCTACGGTGCTTAGGCTGATGAAAATGATAGTAATTATGGTGGCATTGGTCTAATAAAGACGTGAAAATGCCTCAATGCTAGATATTTCACATTTGCAAAGTGCTCCACAGTGCTGAATAATCCTGAACAGAAAGTTAAGCACACAAAGTTAGGTAAGCGACTGTCTGACTGTCTTTTTTCTATAGGAAGTCAGGACCACCATGGTGATAATTTTGAGGTTCAAACACTACTCTTGCATGGGATTTGATTTCCCTCTTGTATAACTCTCTTCAAAAGATGTAAAAGTCTATAGACTTTTACTTACTTACAATACTTTCCAAAAAAGTGCCAGTCTTCTCTCCATGACTGAATATTTAACTTCCGTTAGAGCCGGTTTCAAATCAAATTGACTGGAGGTCAAAAGGTCACTGAAACACTTGAGACTACCATCATACCAATGCAATCTTTTTTTCTTCCAAACTTTGACTGAGCACTTTCAATTCACTGCTTCATTTATCATCACAATAACAGTCAACACACAAACAGGCACGTCTTTGCATACTGCAGGCAAAGAGTATACAGTAGAAGCAAAGAGGCAAAAGTGCTTTTTTTGACAACAGCCGCTAGATGGCGCTGCGGTAGCGCTGCCGCCATCTAGCGGCTGTTGTGTTTTTTTTAGGTAAATCAACTTCCCAGGACGACCACTTAAATAGCCCTCATTTAAATCATTATGTCCTAAAAGTTGTAATAATGGACATATTGTATTTCATCAATGTTAATATCTTATAATACACCCATGGGCTGTATGTTCCCAAACAACCGGCTATCGGCAAGTAGCTAGTAGTGCTAGTAGCGTGACATAAACTGAATTTAATGTAGTTGTAGGCTATTTACTAACACCAGGGCAAAAGCACAGGACATAACCTCTTATACATCCATGGTCTGTGGTCTATTGTACATTTATGTTGGAGGTCCTTGACATAAAATAGTTTGAGATTGCTCTCAAAATCAGTGTGCTGGATTTTTCTAACTTCCATTTATGTCCATCGCTCACACAAAAAAGTGAAATATATAAATAAGTAAGTAAGTAAGTAAATAGTTATAATAGTATGCATATTTATAATATTTTTTATTGTTCAACACGGGCCATTTTCATAGAGAAGTTAAATATGACAATAGAATAGAAATAATTTTGTTTTACTTTTGTACGGCACTTTGTAGTTGTAATATTTACTAGCTTTCAGTCCAAAATGGCGGAAGTGTAGCTCTGCTGCTGGGCGCTGATGTTCCAATGGAACGAGCAATTGGCTTTCACTTCTTATAAATGTACATCCTTTACTGCAGGTGCATTGGAATGCTAGGTAATGCTAGTCCTGTTTGACCTTGTGATAAACCCTATTATTCGTGATTTACCCGTAAGCCCCGGCTAGTCCTGATCGGCCCCATTGTGGAAAACGAGCAGTTCCTGTCAGAGCTCACAGAGAAAAAAGAAACATGCCAAAAAAACCTTTGTTTCAACCTTCTCCTCCGCTCCCCTTCTTGCCAAACTTCACATCTCCCCCCGTCCACACATGAACATACACCCACACAGAGAGACTCCCTCTCTTTTCTGGTGTCACAGTGTCAGATATTCCAGGTTACGGAGAACACTGGGGAAATTACACCTCTACCTAGGCCCCTAGCACTGTGTGTCTCTGTGTGTGTGTGTGTGTGTGTGTGTGTGTGTGTGAGAGAGTCCAGTGAATCTCACGGGTAAACCTGTTACCGCAGGGGAAGTGGACAGACAATGAAGAGAGGGAGGCACTGGTGGGGGGGTTGAGGAGGGGGTAGGATGATGGAGTGCGGGAGAGAGCAGCAGGGATTAAAAGGAGGAGAGGACAGAGGAAGTGAAGCCAACTAGACCAGGCCATTCAACCAGTCCCATAGCTTCTCATTATGGAAGTGGGGAATTCACATCACTGTGTACAAGATATTCTCTCCTCAGATGTATTACCAAATTAACTAGCATGTGGTATAATCAATAATATGGGTATAAAAATGTATTTGTGTCCCCATACATGCAGAGTAGACGCAACCATGAGATGTTGGAACATGACTGGATCCATATTTCTTTCTCATTAGTGTTGGAGAAACAGGCGTCGATGCCAACACCACTGAAAATGTTGATCTTGTGTGTGTGTAGTCTAAATTCATTATTCACAAATTAATTAGAAAATAGAAAGAAGTCCTGGGAATTATTAAGACTAAGTAGCACTCGTCCAACTGGTGTGTTAGCGGTTAACTCGCAAACTAGAGTAGTTTACCAACTAGCCCTACAAGTAGCACCTACATCAACCAAGCCTCAAGAACCACATACTGTAGGCCTATTATCAAATAATTCTTGCTTTGCCAATTTTTGGTGTGACCAGGCCATTTTTAGGGACTTTCCAGTACATTCAACAGTATATTCATTCAGTAAGGAAACTCTAGGTAACTAGAGTGACTACATATTGAATGATCAGTGTTGTAGTGGAAGAGGGAAAGCCTCCAGGACAATCTTGTGACTGTACCTGCTGTACATATGCATATGACTAAGAAGACCAATAGACCAATTCCATTAATTTGTGTTATTTCCATTATAATGACATACACCCATAGTTTTATGAAGTGCTTTACAGTAGTGTCTGAACAAGTAAAATAGAATAAGGTAAAAACTAGTCTCGCATAGCTAGAGATATCTCAACGTATCTACATATAACGGTTCGTATGATATCTTACGAAAAGTTATTCCTCATTTATTTTTTTAGCATATTCCTACGAATGTCCAGCAACATGTGATGCACGCATAATTTTCTGCTCCAGTCTTTTCAAAATGAACTTCTGTCTTCACAGGAAACAACTTGTGTAGGTTTAGGCAACAAAAAAAACTACTTCCTTAGGTTTAGGAAAATATCAACTTGGTTAGGTTTAGGCAACAAAACTACTTAGGTTTAGGAAAAGATTGTGGTTTGGGTTAAAATAACACAAGTGGCGTAACTTAAGAATGGAAGTGACGTGACAAAAACTACTAATTTTTCGTGCATTTTCTTACGAACGTCCAGCAACACGTGTAAATTTCCGCTTGTTACATGCATACAGTCTTTTCAAAATAAATAAAAACTACTTAGTTAGGTTTAGGAAAAAATCGTGGTTTGGGTTCAAATAACTCCGGACGTGGCGTAGTTTAAGTAGGGAAGTTACGTGACAAATAAATCAACGTTGACTTCTGGTTTCACACGGGGTACGAACAGCGGTCTCCGGGGCAAAAGTCCAGTGTTTTTGATTACATATGAATTGATTTTGTGGGATACTGTATATACGAATTACAGCGCATTACTTTTTGTAGGTATAGCAACAACGGTGAATGAGCCTGCCTATCTTCACAGCGCTGTCAGCGTTAAGAAAGGTCTGGATCCACATGTTATCATTTTGGTATAGAAGGGGAAAAAAAACACTCTGGCTTGTTTACATTTCTATAAACCAACCACAATCGTCTTGGGCATCGCTAAGCCCAGGATGCAGCGACAGTGTCCTTGCAAAATAGATAGTGGAGATAGCAGAATTGGTGGAATAGGCCAATGGCAGACTTATGCCTCTTCTACGTCTACATCCAGTGAGTCAGACTAGGTGAAAACTGAAGGTAGCTGGCCTAGAAAGACTGCAATCAACAGGCTCAAGTGGCTTATAGACAGAGTCAATGCTTGTCACCTGATTGGTCTTGAGCACCCATCCATGTGACTGATACAGGTGCTTTATTCCATGCTTCCTGTGGCACTAAAAGCATGGATTGAAAATAGAGTGGTGGGAGGCGTTTCAGACCCTTTTCACAATTGCTTTTTGCTCTGTGGTAAGTCTGACACAAAGTGGCACGGGGAATCAAACCTACAGTACCACTCCGAGCAGCCACAGCGGGCACTATGAGACCACACTCGCAAATACACACCCACGCACTTACACACTGAACGCCAACCGTACTATAAATACACACAGACACACAATTACAGTACACACAATTACTGCCAATCACACTGTACTTGCTCATTCACATTCTCTCTTTCTCTGTCACACACACACTCGCATACCCACCCACCCCAGGCAGCGGCACTCCAACCTCAGCCTCTCCTTCACCTGTACAGGCAAGTAATTACAATGTGACACCAGACAGACTAAAAACACCCCTGCAATTACTACTGCGGAGAAAGAAAGTGTGAGTGGGGAACAGGTCCAAATTTCTTATTTTAACATGTATTTATATTATTATGAGGCGAGCCTTTTGTCCTTTCCATTTATAGTGTCTTCATTTCTGGTAACTCATACTAGTAAACAAGACTTTTATTAACTCATTCTAGTTATAGTCAAAGTAGGGCTGTCAAAGTTAACGCGATAATAATGTGTTAACGCAGATTTGTTTTAACGCCACGAATTTCTTTAACGCATTAATGCAATCGATCTTTTGGAGGTTGTAGCAGGCTCAGTCTCAAAGCTAGAGTGAAAATGCTGGTATCATATGAAAAAGAAAACCTAAGGAATCCATTGGTACCACCATGTCATACTAGCTAGTCGCGAAGGTGGTTAAATAACGCTCCAAACTTACGCTCAAATATGGCAAGGAAAAACAGTAATGGACATTTTTAAAGGGGTCCCATAACCTCTAACCTCAAGAGATGTGAATGAAAATGGGTTCTATGGGTACCCACGAGTCTCCCCTTTACAGACATGCCCACTTTATGATAATCACATGCAGTTTTGGGCAAGTCATAGTCAAGTTAGCACACTGACACACTGACAGCTGTTGTTGCCTGTTGGGCTGCAGTTTGCCATGTTATGATTTTAACATATTCTTGAAAAAAAGATTAGACAGACATGACTGATGAGGCGCAAGGCCCAGCATCCATGTTCCCTTTCTGCAACACAACACATTCCTAGTTCCGTCCCAGACTGACGCAAAGTGATAATCTCCGCTGCCCACTCGCTGTCTTCTACATGATGGCTAAATTAGACCGGACACTGGTGCGAACAGTGGGAGAATGGGAGAAAGACTCTAGATTATATGCAAGACAGGATCCAAACTCCAAACACTGAGCATACAAGCGTGGGGCAGTTGCATCTAGGACACGCCCGACTCCTCAACTATAAAGAAAAACATCTGGATAGCATCCAAAAGCACCATGCATCAACACACATACTCACACATGCACACACTCTCCACACACTCTAATGAAGCCCCGGTAGTGACGAAGAGCAGCAGGGAGCGGCGCGGATCGCCGAAGACAAGTGTGTGTGTGTGTGTGTGTGTGTGTGAGCGTTTTCGTCGCAGAGTGTGTGTGTATGCGTGTGCGTCTCCGGCGGGATAATTATGGCGCTCCTCGGCAGCTGAGCGTGCCAGATGTACTGGGAGAAGGAGGAGGAGGAGGTGGTGGTGGTGGGGGAGGAGGATGAAGTGGAGGAGGAGGAGGAGGAGGAGGCGCGGCGCAGAGCAGAGAGGGAGCCCAGCACCAGGAGCAATACAGCGGGGAGCATACAGAGTGTTATGTGAATACATTAGTGTGAATGTGTTGTGTATCTATGCACTGATGTGTGTCCGCGTGTACCTGGGAATGTTGTGCTGTGTGTGAGTGTGTGTGTGTGTGTGTGTAGCTGCAGAGGATGTCTCAGTATGAGTATTTCCAGACGGATGTCCGTGTTAGTACGTAGAAATACTGTGTGTTTGTGTGCGTGTGCCTGTGTGTGTATATTTGGCATGGCCAGTTTTGTTTCTTGCCATCCACCATTAGCAGGTTGGCTCTGTCACAAATGAGTGTCTCTCATCCAGGAGAGATACGAGGATGAAGAGGGACAGAGAACATGAGATGAGGAGGTGGAGGTGGGTCGGTGGGGAAGGAGAGAGCAGGTAGAGGAGGAGAGCGCGGAGGGTCACGGAAGGAGAAAAGGAGTAAGAAAGTAACGAAGAGGAAAAAAACGTGGACAAAGTTCTGAAAATGACTTATTCCGCCGAAACCACATTACATGACAATACAATATTAGCATAATGATTGTAATTATCATTATGTTGTGGGTGGAGGGGGGGCTCACGTGGTGTTCGCGGCCCCACTCTGTGTCCAATCTACAAACCTGCAGTATGCCACCAGATTACAAAGCCTTTAAACAGAACATATCCCCACGTGACGGAGCGCTGCAGGTGAGCTGTTACACCGTGTAGGACATTGTGCGGGAACAGACTGTCAGTGAATGAAGCCCATATTGCTGCTTCTATTGCAAATACTACTGGCGTTCAAAATATGTGCCTTTGGAGCATCACGTACAATCACCTGGATTGTGTTCAGCAATTCAAATAGATCTGGTGTTGTGATCGCTGACGATTGTTTCCGGGGTTGAGCGAACAACCAAGTCAATCAGAGCTTTGTAGGCAGGATTTACTAAGCACGGATTTTCCTCCGAAAAATTTGCACGGAAATTTACAAAAACTGATTTTGTGGGTTCTAATATTACAAATAATACTTGCACACCCCTGCGGAACAGTCGTGTGGGGGAAAAATATTCGGACGGACCTCGATTTCAATGGAATTTCCGTCAGCGGAAATGTATGTTTGACAAGTGAAATCCTTTGTTCCAACTTTTCACGGTCATTCTGCATAATAATTAGCCATGTGCTTCTGTTTGTTGCACGGAGAGTGTGTATTTTGGGAGCAATGGGCCTTCAAACAATGGGCGTTTGTTTTCGGGGTAACAGACTGTCAGACAAATGTTTTTGGGTTTTTTTGTGTTGTTTCGGAATAACAATGGGCAGTCCAATTCTCAACACCCAATAATGTGCGACAAACACTACTAACTCAACAACCAAATAAAGGACAATATATGGCTTAAGATCACCCACCAACTGGGATACGATGAAGATGGTCATGTAGCTGATATGGACTTGACAATGTTAAATGTTGTCACGGAACGGGGCTAGCCACTACAGCTAGCATTAGCATCAAATTTGGGGTTAGTTTATGTATTGTGTAATTAAGTTTTTGTTGGGTGGAGTGGACACCGCACTATTTAGGAGGAAACTCATTTGGCCTCATTGACAAAAGTAGAACAAGGCAACACAAATAATTCACACCGAAATCATTGTGCATAGTTGTCATGCAGAAAATTTGCGGTATTCCCGTAACGCATTGTCGCATAACACTGGTGAGAAACAGCTTTAAGAATGGGAACATCGTCTTCCTGTGCTAGAGACAGAAAAATGATTCAGCAGAAATATCGCCACAAAAATTATAAAAAGGGTGAACTGAATGCTGCTCTAGAGGTTATTATAAGTCGACTTTCAGAAACGACAACACTTAAATCGGCACATCTGATCGGATACTACCGCAACTTCTGGGTCGACTTCAAATGACATTGGTGGGATGGATAAAGATCTCTCTACTGATTGGTTAATGCAAAATAACAACTCCCAAACAGTGTTAGACAAAATAAAGAAGAGAAAGAAAGTCAGTCGGGAAAAAAAAAGAGCTTCTACCTGTCGCTGATGGCCAATAGATTTGTCATTTTATTTAACCCCATTAGATAAATGTCTAAATGTATAAGCTCAGTCATAAAGCATACACTAACATTGCTGCTGTCAGCAAAAGGTCTGGATGAATGGCAAAGTTCCAGCTGAAATCTGCTGATTATACTGTTACAGCGTTGATTAAAACAACAACTGATGGATCACTCTTTATATTTAAAGCAAATACCTCACAGAGTTTCCTGCAATATATGTAAATGGATCAGTATGGCAGATCATTGCATATCGTGTAAATGTTCATACAGTATAGAGAAAAGCAAGTAAGCTGAAAGGAAAGAATAAAAGCAAACAAGGGAAAATAGATTAAAAAAGGAGGGCAGAAAGTAAGAGATTCTCTCCTCCCTGGCTGGCTTTGTCACCTTGCTCACCCAAGGGGGGGGGGGCCAGAGCAAAGCACCTTGGGAAATTACTGAAACCAGAATGCATTGATTTGTCCAGGATGATGTGTGTGCATGCCTGTGTGTGTGTGTTTTTGTCAGAAGGCCTTTGTACTGCAATAAAGAGAACAGCCTGGTCGACATCTGTTTAGAGACGAAAGATAAGAGCGACAGTGTATACCGTTGTTTCAACCTTTCTCTCTTCCTCGCTCTCGCTCCCTGCCTTCTCCTGTCTTCTGCCGTGTAATTAAGAGCCAAAGAAAACCCTTCAACCTCTCCCAGCATGGCTTTGCATCCCACCTCACGCTGTGCTGTTGCTCGTCTTTAAACCATCTTCCCTTTCTCTCCAGGTGATGTACGCTACGGTCTGACTGAAACATGATTTTAGTCCGATGCTGAATCAACAGCTCGTGGTGGAGCTGACTGCTACTCAACATGATGCATCATGACATGTTAGTCTGGATTCACCAACACTGCCAAACTGTTTTGTTTGTTTTTTTGGCCAATGTCTTTTTTTTTTGCTTATATTCTAAGTCTTGTTTTCTCCCCCTCTCTCACCCCAACAGCTTGTAAAACCTTGACTGACAAAAATCACTTGATCGGCAATGAACCACCACTGGCAACAGGCCCGAATATACAGTATGTATGCCAAGCACATGATCTGTGTATTCAAAGACAGATTACAGTGAAGCAAAACTCCAGAAATGAGAATCACATCAACATGGGCTGTACATTTTGCTTTGCACTGACTCAATCTTAGATCATTCGGGCCATTATGTATATACCTAACGTATCTTCATACAGCAGTTTATATCATATCTTACGCAAAGTTATTTCTCATTTTCCGTGCATTTTCCTATGAATATACAGCAACATGTGACGCATGTGTCCATTTCTGCTTGTTCTATTCAAAATAATCCTACGTCCTCACAGGAAACACTTCGGTTAGGTTTAGGCAACAAAACTATTTAGTTACGTTTAGGAAAAGATCAACTTGGTTAGGCTTAAGCAACAAAACTACTTAGTTAAGTTTAGTTAAAGGTCGACTTTGTTAGGTTTAGGCAACAAAACGACATAGTTAGGTTTCAGCAATAAAACTACTTTGATACGTTAGGGAAAAGATCAACTTGGTAAGGTTTAGGCAACAACACTACTTAGTTAGGCTTAAGCAATAAAACTACTTAGTTAGGTTTAGGAAAAGGTTGACTTGGTTAGGTCTAGGCAAAAAAACTACTTGTTTTGGTTTAGGAAAAGATCAACTTGGTTAGATTTAGGCAACAAAACTACTTAGTTAGGTTTGGGAAAAGATCGACTTGGTTAGATTTAGGAAACAAGACTATTTGTTTTGGTTTAGGAAACGAAACTACTTAGGTTTGGGAAAAGATTATGGATTACATATAAATTGATTTTGTGGGACATACGAATTACAGTTCATTACTTTTCATAGGTATAGCTACGAACGATGTATGAGAACAGCCTGATATACCTCTAGCCTACATTGCAATATGAGTTTCTGTCGCATTACGTCTAAGACACAGCAAACATTGCTTGATACAGATTAGGTTTTACTGTACACTCGAGTCTGATTCTTGTCTCAGTTGGGTTTCAGATGCTCTGCTTTGATGGAATGTTTGGTCTGCATTAACAGCGGGGAATCAGCTGTCATACTGTGACATGTCCAAAATGTCAAGATGGTGCAATGAAAAGGAAAAACACGCATTAACTCTCTATTTATTTGTTTTGTATAAAGTGGTGTACATTCATTTAGATGAGTCTAACTTTCAGTGTTTACTTCAGAATTCAAAGCATGAACACATTGAAGCAGTGACCACAAATGAGCAGTGAGTCATACTTCACTTGAGTTTTACAACTGCATCGTGCAGCTGAAATGGTGTTAAAGCAGTTACAATTCTTCACCACAAAGTCACGGTTCTCACTACCTCAATCTGGTTTCAGTGTTTTCCAGTAAATTCTTTAAAAAAACAAATCATTAACATGGTATTAGCAAAAAAGTAAACCTCGGGAAACTCATTTGTTCAACTACTTAGAGAAATCCAAGGGCAACGGGCTTCATAATAATTATGTATTATCACCGTACCTTTGGCTCTCCTCTGCTCTTATACCTTCTTTATTCATCTGCAATTAAACTCTATAGTCCCGATACACACCTTATTGTGTTCAACCATTGACTG
Source organism: Sebastiscus tertius (assembly GCA_916701665.1). Taxonomy (NCBI): domain Eukaryota; kingdom Metazoa; phylum Chordata; class Actinopteri; order Perciformes; family Sebastidae; genus Sebastiscus; species Sebastiscus tertius. The sequence goes on from CAKAOH010024043.1 coordinate 10,543, forward strand.
AGTGAACTACCTGTCCTTTTACCAGCTGCTCGCTATGCAGCTGCTCAAAATACCATTAGTAACATGTAAAACTCCCACAGTGGACTGACACTTGTGCGTGAGCTCTCTCCATTTCTGTTTTTCTGTCTGGCACCATCTCCCCCTCTCTCTGCTGGTTCAAACAAGGCTAGCAAGGTGACCCTGAATCACAGGCTGTGTGAGTGTGCGCGCGTATGTGTGTGTATCTATTAGTGTATGTGCGCGCACGTATCTGCACGCGTGTGTGTACAGTCCCAGTAATTAACACCAGCCACTAATGAAGTCCAGCTGCTCGGCAAGAGGACTGAGCGTGAGCCAAAATCTGCCAGAAATGGCTCTCATCCTCTCTGTCTCTCTCCTCCGACACACTCTCCTTCCATCTCTCGCTTTATTCGACTTGATCCACCCATCCACACCCACACACTCTCTTCATTTCACCCCATTGATCTGCATTTCAGTTGTCTCTTTTCTCCCTCGCCTCTTCCCTACATCGGTCCGGTTTTCCTCTCCTACTGTTTGCTATCAGTATGAATGTACTCGATTGATCCGTAATCGTGACTATTTCTGTCAACATTTCTCACTTACTATACAGTAGTGTCATTATAGCGATGTGCAGCATCACTATTTGTTTGTGTTTGTCTGTCCGTCCCTTCTTCACTCCATTATGTTGCCCTCTATTCCATTAGCTCACGCTCACAAATCTTCTTTCTTCAGTTTCTGATCTTCCTATTATTCCATATATAGCACAGTGTTACTTTTTATAGTGGTTACATTATTTTGTACTGCATACATTTTAATAGACTTTACACTGTTTTATTATTATATTGTTTTTATATCTGATACCTTATGTTTGTGTATTTACATACAGGGATAAAACTCAGTGATTTTTGCAACCTATCCACACGGTGAGTAAAATCCAATTTCTACAAGTCCCAAAACATTTACTAGCAGAGGAAAAACATGAAATATTCACATTCATTAAAAGGTGTTGGTTTCCCTTAATTACAAAAAAAAATACATATTTCCTCATGTAACTTGAGTGGCATCCAACCTGTTTATCTTCCTCATCCTTTCTCCTTTCATTTATCATTCTCTAAGGTTAACACAGGTCACTCATTACTTAAATTGTGTTACCTCTGCTCTCTGTTGCCACCAGTTTTCCAAATATACTTATACAATACACAATGAGCTCTCTATCATTTGTCAATCATCTATAAACAGATATGAATAAAACTTCAGTTGGTAACTTTGAGCAAATATGTGAAAAAGTTACTTTTATAAAACTATCACTACATCCTGACAGTAGTGCATGAGACAGGTAATCTGTGGGGGGGGGGGGCTACTGTTTACAGCTAAACAGTATACTTGCATATGTTTCTGAAAACACTTGAGGCAAGAATCAGGCATTACAGTAACAGAATATTAATTTGTAATCGATCAGCCCTGCCTAGTTTGACAGTTTGAGCAGTGATTGACAGCTGCTTTAGAGACTGCTCAGCTCTGATTGTTTTTTTTTGTTTGGGCGTGGTAGAAACTTGCAAATGCCATTAGGAGCACTAGGAGGACACAGACGAACATGATTTCTTTTCACAGATTATCTGTCTAATGTACTACTGTAAGGATATGGTGACCGTTTTATAAAAATAACTTTTTACTATATTTACTCAAAGTTAACAATAAGTGTAAGTATAAAAGATTCAAGGTCAAGACTTACTGCAGTCAACCGGTGATCACATTTCTCTTTTATTTTGGTATTCTTGTATCATCTGACAATATGTAGTTTCTCTTTCAAACCTTTTAGTATTTTTTCTTTAGCATTTTGATTTGGATACAACACACACAGAAATCAAACATATGCTCGACATTCTCTGTGTTCACACACTGAAACACTGTCTCCTTTTGTTACACACACACTCACATACTAATATGCCCCCGAGGCGTTCACCTGTGGCACTTTCTCATACGTACATACAGTAGTAAGTAACGTATCCTGTTTAAAGCCGCAGCTTGATTGCATTACTATACAGGCCCAAGCTCCGTCTCCCACACGCAAACGCACACACTCGCTACCAGCTGTGACAGATGTGCCTGTCACAGGAGAAAATGAATTCAGAATAGTTAGTGAATTAAGCAGGGAGTTAATTGTTGCTTGGCCCCTGTTTATGAAGCGCATAAAGGCAAAGCGCCTTGTTTGTCTTGTGACAATTAGCCAGCAGAGATAGAGAGGAAGCCGGTGTGTATGTTGTGTGTGTGTGTGTGTGTGTAATTGTCCTGTTCTCTTTAGCAGCTGGTGCAGCCACACCTGGACGGGTTGATACAGAAAGAGAAAGAGAGAGAGAGAGAGAGAGAGAGAGAGAGAGAGAGAGAGAGAGAGAGAGAGAGAGAGAGAGAGAGAGAGAGAGAGAGGGGAGAGAGAGGGGAATGCAAAGGGGTGTTTCAGCTACAGTATATAGACCTCTATCTTTGGCCACCCTCTAAAACACACTCACTTACACACCGACCTACACAGAGAGGGCCAATAAAGACACCACTCACACAAAGCAGACAACTTCTTCTTCTATACATGTGTTAAGATAGCTGATGTATAAGTATTCTCACAGCCTAACAGGAAACATGACACACAAGCGCATATTTTGTGTTGCGACGCCTATCCTGGTCGAGTTCTCTCCCAGTCTATTTGTCAGTGTGTCCTATTAGGTTTCCAAACAGCTTGTAATGACTGGTAATAAACAGCAGAAGAAGAAAAAGAAGGTAAATCAAGCGAGAAGACGACAAAATGAGCTCTCCGGGGGACCGCCATGCTCCTAGCCTTCAAAACACACAAACACGCACAAAACTGAAATACACTGACAATCCCGTCTGTGTATCCATGCACAGTCGATAAAGCAGACGATGGCAGGTTATGGGGGACTGACAGACAGCAAACGCTTTCTTTTAACAGAGTCAGAGGAGGTTAGGGATACGTATGAAACAGGAGTGAAAATGTTGAACAATACAGGGTGTGTAAATGGACTCTGTTGTTAATAAGTGATTGGTTTATGAGGATGTTACAGTGATGAATCATGACCACATTCTACGCGGATTACCGACAACATCACAGTGCGTGGGATTGTGCATGTTTTGTTCTCCCCGCTTGGAGGTCAGAAATGCATGCCCTAGTTTTTCCATCTTGATTTAAACTTGCTTTCAATTCTACCTTTGATGACATACAGTGCAATATTTGAATGCTCCAAAACACACAAGGCTGGCAGCTGCCTTGAAGATAGACCATCAGGCTTCTGGCCAAAAAGTAGGGAAATGCACACGACTAAGAACTGGAAGAGGTTCCAGTTGAGGTTGGATGTAAATTAGGAATGTCAATCGATTCAAATATTTAATCGTGATTAATCGCATGATTGTCCATAGTTAATGGTGATTAATTGCAAATTAATTGCACATTTTTTATCTGTTCAAAATGTACCTTAAAGGGAGATTTGTGAAGTATTTAATACTTTTGTCAACATGGGAGTGGACAAACATGCTTGCTTAATGCAAATGTATGTATATATTTATTATTGGAAATCAATTAACAACATAAAACAATGACAAATATTGTCCCTCCCAAGTATTGCATTTAGCATATAAAATGTGCAACAGTCCAAGTCCAACAGGCAACGACAGCTGTCAGTGTGTCAGTGTGCTGACTTGACTATGACTTGCCCAAAACTGCATGTGGTTATCCTAAAGTGGGCATGTCTGTAAAGGGGAGACTCGTGGGTACCCATAGAACCCATTTTCATTCACATATCTTGAGGTCAGAGGTCAAGGGACCCCTTTGAAATATGACCATGCCAGTTTTTCTTTGCCAAAATTTTATGCAAGTTCGTAGCGTTGTTTAGCCTCTTTCGTGACAAGCTAGTCTGACATGGTTGGTACCAGTTGATTCCTTAGGTTTTCTAGTTTCATATGATGCCAGGACCTTATCCCAGGAAATACGTGGAGTTAAAGCGAATTTGCGTTGACGCTTTATAATCGCGTTAACTTTGACAGCCCTACTGTAAATATGTAAATGTGAAGCAGAGTGAGGCTGAAAAGACATCACGTAGTAAAATCTGCTGGATGAATTGAGGTTGAATATTTGAAAATAATTGCAATAATCAGAAAAATAATCTTTAATTTTTTTTGGAAATCATGGCAATCATGCCACAAATGTAAATGTTTTATAATCACTTTTTTCTTCTTTATTCTTTGGAGCATTTCCTGATGTATAATTCCCTTCAGAACTTTTATACAATTAAAGTTAATATACTATCAAAATAACTTATTTCATGACAGACACAGATTAGCGTATCTTCTTTTATTTACATATGCCCCATCTCATCTTTCATCCTCCCATCCCTCCCTTCCTTCTTCTCTCCTTCATCTAGCCCTCTGTGGTCCTCTCTCCTTCTCTCTCTTTCCAGTCCCTTGTCCCTTCATCATCGCTCCCTCCCTCCCTCTGGTGTCACGGCTCGCTGGCTCCAGGTGGCGAGGGAGGGAGGGAGGAAGGGATGTAGGGAAGGAAGGATGGATGGGAGGGAGGGATGGAAGACAGGAGAAGAGGGGGGGGGGGTGTGCTGTCATCTGTTCCTATGTTCATACCATCACAGTGCAGACCAACATCCTGCTCGGTACTCTGCGCAGTCAAACTGTTCACACTCATTCCCACTCATACCTCACTCCTGTTATCTTAACATTACATTGAACTGAGGTTTTTGACGAGAACGTTAACCAATAAAATGCAGACAAACACGCCATTGGGAAGAATGTGGAAGAGTAAATATTAACTTGTCCATGAAGTAACAGTATTAAAGTCAGGTAGAGTAACTTTGCTAGACTCTGCTATAGAGAAATATGTCAAGTTTAGAATAAATTGCTTTATAGTGACTAAATTTGATTCAGAACTTGGCCATTCAAATAGAGAGTTTTTTTTCCTACTTTTTAATTTAATTTGGCAACTCATTTATTAATATGTCTCTATAAGACACAGAATTACTGTAAGTAGTGTACTATGCATTATTAAATAATAACAATAATAATAAATTTAAAAAATAAATAAAAATAATAATAATAATAATAATAATAATAATAATAATAATAATAATAATAATAATACATGTAGTATTTTTTTTCAACTTTTACTAAATTGTCTGCTATAATATGCAGCATAACCAACACTAAAACCTCAACACTGCTTCCATGGTCAAACTGGGAGATTTATTCCAAAATATGTTGGCAATGTATAAATGTAATAATAATTTGTTTTTATAGCTCCACTTTATGTTAAAATTACAATTGTTTTCTTTTTCTTTGCCCACTATTTTCTTTTATGCTTTGGCAACACAACATGTTATGCCTATAAAACTAAATTGAAATTGAAAAAAACAAACAAATTAAAAACAAAAGTTTCAGTCAAAAAGGCACCAGAGTTTTGTCTCTTTGCTTCTATACTCTTTGGTAGTAGTGCTGAATGAGTGAAGGGTGTGTAAACAGCTTTTACTATTTGCGATTTTTCTTACAGAAAACCAACTGATCAATGTGTTGAGAGTTAAGCACACTCCTCTGAGAAGACATGTCACCGCCTGTGGTGCTAAAAACTCTCTCAGAAAGGACACTTGTGCCTGGGACAGGATTAGCAGTGTCCCGGCAGCACTTCATAGTGGTCTTTCCCTTTTTTTTTTCAGACTGTTTGACAAGCTGTCCACTTACTTTGACATACTTTCAGTTCAGGGTAGGCTTGAAACTCTACTGTTCGCTCTATTTATTTGTGAAATGTGCGCGCTGTGACATCAGTTTCCGGTGTGACCGGTAAGCCGCTAAGCGTTAGTGCAGCCAGACACATTCACACATCAACGACGCAGACGGTAGAATAGTCTGTAGCTTATTAGTTCAGGTGCAGCAGGGCAGAAGAGAACAACAATGTTGCTAGCCGGTGGCAAGGACTCACACACACACACACACACACACACACACACACACACACACACACACACACACACACACACACACACACACACACACACATGAGTGAACCCTCGACCACATTATCCACCTCCATTGACTCTAAAAGCTTCTTATTCGCCTCATTAAGTCTTCAGTGACACAAAGTAACCACACCAGACCCTGCTTACTACCACATACACACAGATAGGTGTGTGTACGTGCACGTGTAAAAGGAAAAAAGGGGGTGGGGAGAAAGGGAGAGGGTGAGGAAGATGTGTGCACAGACACACACCGGCCCTTGGGGCGGCTGCTTAGACAGCAGACCGACATTACCAGTCAAGCGCATCACAGATTTGACTGCAGGCTAATAGACAGGCTGAATGCAGGTTGACTGTTCTCAATTGGCAGATAAGTGCAACCTCAAGGAACACAATTAAAGTGGGGCTGCGTTTATTTAATACTTTATTCCACACTGTTTTTGGTCTGCAAAGGTGAGAGTGAAAAGGTGAAAGTGATTCAAGTGATTCATTCGGATACCTTTAAGGAAGAGTTCACTTCCAGCTTTCTGAAAAGAATCTATTTAGAGTGAGCTGATGCCAACGAGAACACAGTTTAAAAGTACGTCGCCGTCAAATCTGTGAAGAATGTGAATATAGGGACGGCTACGTAACACTATTAGAGTGCATTGATGTAAATAGGTAAGTAAAGCTCATGCTGAGGACACATCATTAGCCACCACACTCTGCGGGGAGCACTTAGATCCAGGTGAGTGGCCACTCGATACCTCCAAGGCATCTGCGTGTGTGTGTTTGTGTGTGTGTGGTGTGTATGAGGTGGGAAGGACAATGAAGCATGCAGCTAGCAGCAGGGATTGGGGTGAATGAGGAGTTGAGGTGATGTGAGGGGTAATTGTGCAAAAATTTGGCTAAAAAAAACGTGTCAAATTCAAAATCATCCCTACAGTTGAATACAGTTTATACTGTTTTGTATTATGCACACTGAGTTGCACCTGAATTAAGCTGCTTCCAAGTTTCTCCACATCATGCAATGTGGCTTTTGCATATGGTTGCTAACAAAAATGTGATTTGTCAATAGCCTGTGTTCAATAATAAAGAATTAATCCATATATGTATATATTAAAAAAGCAGGAGAATGAGATGCTGATGGGCAGGCAGTGAGACAGCACAGTGCTGCCTTGCTCATAGTGCGAGCTAAGGAGACAGAAAGGGGACAAACCTGGCCGACAGGTGGGCTCTTCTACGGGCCATCCAATAGGCAGGTGGGGGGAGAGCGGAGGAGAGAATGGGCAGGGTTAGTAATACGCAGTGTGAACGTGGTGTGTGTGGGGGGGGAAGGCAAAAAGTTGATTTATACCTTGATAGTGAACACAATATGAAGCAGGTTGGAAGGCTAGCCATTTCTCCTCAACTGTATTGTAGACAACTTAGCGTGCAAAGCTGGTGAAAAACCTCTCTTTGCAACCTTTATTACCACCTCACAAAGTGAAAGGAAGGAAATGTGAACCCATTTCTTGAATGACATGTTTATTTTTTGTGGTGCTGGTATGGCCTACAGTGAGAAAACTATAGAAGACTCCCTACACTCTCAGCAGCTTCAGCACAACCATAGTGAAACCTTAACACAGACGTATGATTAGTGGTACATGTCCACAGGGGCGTTTTTTATAACGAGGGATCACCTCACTTCCCAGAATTGGACGCTTGATGGGCTGCTACTAGACACAAGGCACTCGGCACCTGACTGGACGAACGCTTTCTCTCGTGGGCTTATACTCACAGCTTTCAAACCGGACCGAACATGGCGGCTCATTTGGAAACTTTCTTCTCATATATCATGAAAATAGTTCACCGAAATGTGTTTCTGAAAAAATGTTATGCGAGAAATAAGCCATGTAGTTGCTGACTCCGTCTTTAGTTTGGATCGACAACGTTTAGCTTAAAAGTTCTTCAGGAGTTTCCAGAGGTGGCGAGTTGCGCCGGACGCCCGTGATTTGCATAAAGTAGTCTAGACCTCAACTTTTGCAAATGGCCAACGTGATGCCCCGTCTCTCGAATCGCACCGCCACCCTACCAGAATGCATTGCACAGCTGCTTACATAGACAATGAATGGGAAGCGTGGAAAGGATGGAAGCTGTGGGCATGTACCATAAGGCCTCAAAGTCATTGCACACCAAGTCTGTATTTTTCTTATTGAGTTTTTATCCCATCAACTGATAAAAAATGTTACGCTCTGAAACCTCCGATGAGTTTTATTATTCTATTTGTTGCAAAGATTTGCAATATGAGGCAAAACTGAATTAATTCCGTGGGTGCGATTGATAGCGCTCGTCTCAAACAAGGCTAACGAATGAATGATATTAGCAATCACCTGCCGCAATCTATCTTTAAATTAGGGCGGTCAATCGATTGTCCATGATTAATCACACATTTTTATTTCTTCAAAACGTTCCTTATAGGGAGTTTGTCATTTATGCAATACTCTTATCAATATGGGAGTGGGCAAATATGCTTGCTTTATACAAATGTATGTATATATTCATTATTGGATATCAATTAACAACACAAAATAATGACAAATATTGTCCAGTAACCCTCACAGGTACTGCGTTAAGCATAAAAAATATGCTCAAATCATAACATGGCAAACTCAAGCCTAACTGGCAACAACAGCTGTCAGTGTGTCAGTGTGCTGACTTGACTATGACTTTCCCCAAACTGCATGTGGTTATCATAAAATGTCTGTAAAGGGGAGACTCGAGGGTACACTTAGAACCCATTTTCATTCACATATCTTGAGATCCAAGATCAAGGGACCCCTTTGAAAATGGCCATGACAGTTTTTCCTTGCCAAAATTAATTTTATCTTCACTCTAGCTTTAAAACTGAGCCTGCTAACAACCTCTTTATGCATCATAGAAATTAGTGGCGTTAAAATGAATTTGCATTAACGCGTTATCATCGCGTAAACTTTGACAGCCCTAATTTAAATTCAGCATCCATGTATCCTTTTATTTCTTTATCGTAAAGTACTTTGTGCTGGGAGACGGAGTGAATGTTTATCAGGCCTTTTTGGATGATGATGTTTGCTCGGACAGTGGCTCTGAGTGGTCAAACAACCCTCTTTGGCCTTTTTGACGGATGAAAATCAAACCTGTTCCGACAACTTCAATGACGGACGAAAGTTTCGGAGTCGGTGTGTAAACGTGATTGACACAACGTGAGGTCGTATCTATTTTTTAAGTAATTTCGGACGAAAAATGCGGACTCGGTGCGCAAAGGCCTTTAAAGCTGGCTTCTTAATGCTGTTGCGGCTAAAGGCTGCAATGATGGACAGAAAGGAGGTAAACAAAAGGAAATGGAGTGAGGTAGTAGGTGAAAAGAGGGAAGGACGGTAATGGTTGGGGCAGGAAAATTTACCAAAGGTGTTCGCATAGAGAGAGAGGGGGTGGTGTACAGTGTCAGATCAAAGTAAGGGTTACAGTCGGTATGCTAATTGGAGATTGGTCCCTGATTAGGGCCAATAGAAAGGGGAGATAGCGTGCTGTGTGGCTCTTTGTGCGCGCACGCACAGAGCACGTGTGAGTGTTTGGTGCAGACACACATACTAAGTATGTTTGTGTGAGAGGAAAAGTGAGCGAGTGTGTGCGTCTACATGTGTTTGAGAAGTGAGGTCTCATGCTGTGAAATCTAGACTGAGGTGATTAGTAAAGCATTAGTGGCTGCATGCAACACTCAGAACATGCTGTCAAGGACCTTATTTAGGGATGTACGTGTGGATGTGTGTGTGTGTGTGTGTGTGTGTGTGTGTGTGTGTGTGTGTGTGTGTGTGTGTGTGTGTGTGTGTGTGTGTGTGTGTGTGTGTGTGTGTGTGTGTGGTCCTCACAAAGACTCCATTTTGAGTTGAAGACTTTCAAACGGAGGAAACCTTTGAAAAATGAGAACATTCTCATTGGTCTTCACCCATTAAAGGTGCATGTGTCACACAAAGTCCCACTCGTACTGGGATGTACTCACACGAGCGACAGATCTCGCTCGTTCTTTCGCTTCCTGGCTGATAAAAAAGACCAGGAGTCTCTGGATGAAACACGTCAGGTGAGATAACGTTACACTTGTGCGTGGAACATAGCTAAGTTAGCTAGCTAGCTAGCTAGTGTTGGTGACGTATATTGTGGGAGACGAGAGATGTAGTTCACTGAGCGGCTTCACGTAAAACTAAATGATGCTACGACAAACTGCGACTTTAAAATGATCTTTTATCATATGTGTGATTCATTGCACAATTCAAACGGGATCAAAAAAAATATTTGTCTTTCGCCATTGACTATGGTTCATAATTTTTCCAAAATAAGGTTCCATGGTGGTCCCCCAGAAGGGGAAGGACTTCACCTCTCTATATCTTCTTTATCATGATTATGTATTTTAAGGTAGAACAGATTATTGTTTATATTATATTGTTTACATGGGCTTAAAAATCACAAGCTGGATGTCATAGTTTACCTGCTTTTCATTTGCTATTACATCACTGCAAGTGTTTAAACCAGATCTACATTCAACATCTCAACAGGGACAAGTAGGTGGAAGCTGCTTTTTGATTCCGTACAGGCCAGACTAGAAAACATACTGTATTAACACACACGCCCACACCCATACACACACACACACACACACACACACACACACACACACACACACACACACACACACACACACACACTTGCATGTTTAGTTGCACACATAATCGTGCCTTCACCTCACACTATCACACAGGGAGGGAAGTTCTTCATGATGTGCAGCTGCACAGCAGAAAACAATAAAGCCTGCCAAAAATCGCTGCGGTGCGGTCCAAGGAGACACACACACAAACAAATAAACATGTACATACAATGTGAGGATGGGGCAGAGGAGATACAAAGAAAAAAACAAAGCTAAACCAACTGAACCACACATTACAAGATAGGAAACTATTGCCTTCCTTCATGATCTTGTCAAGTCTTGGTGATGATGAGAGTAGCAGTATGGGGTTATCGAGAAATTTAGAAGGTACAGGGGATTTAATTGGGCTGCCGATGTGCAGTCGTTCAGCGTGGCGCTGTTTTTTTTTTGTTGTTGTCAAAATTAGCTGATCTGACTGGGCAGCTCTTCCTGCAGAGATAAAAACCCTGAAGTTTATTGTCATCCCTCTTTTTCAGTGCCGCCCTCCACCACCCTCGGCTCTGCCTCTTTTTTTTCTGTTGTCTCTCATCTCTCCGCTAACCCCCCTCGCATCTTCTCCTCCCATGAAGTCTCCCCCCCAGTGTGCCCAGCCAAAAACACAAATAAATACTTTCTACATTCTCTTCTCATCTCCACTCCTTCAAACCCTCCCTTCCCTTCCCACCTGCTCGGCAGTGTTAGGGGCTAGAAAAACCAAACACACACACACACACACACACACACACAGGTGGGATATGCCCCCAACCCACGCATGCACACACACAATGGAGTAGAGGCCAACTGCTAGCTATTCACTGATAATGGTAAAATACACAAAAACATGTATTATCCGTAATATTACATTCTATAAAAAACATCAGTTATAATTCATGGATCTTTGAATGCCATTGGTACATATTACACTGTATTGAAATGTACGTGCAGGCTGTGTACTATACTCGCCCTTTTGTCTCACACACAAAAACACCCAAAAAATTCTCAAATGGCAAGCTGGTACCCGAGGCAAAAATGGATAACTCCATTTCCTCTCTCTCTTTCTCTCCTCAGTGTGTGGGAGATGGACTTGGGCTGTGTGTGTGTGAGTGTGTGTGCAACGCATCCTCACACAACAGTTCATATGATGTTTTACTTGACGAATTTCCAGCAACACGTGACGCACGTGTTAATTTCTGCTTGTTACATGCATGTAGTCTTTTCAAAATAAACTTCCGTCTTCACAGGAAACAACTTGGTTAGGATTAGGCAACAAAACTACTTAGTTAGGTTTAGGAAAAGATCGTCGTTTGGGTTAAAATAACTCCGGAAGTGGTGTAATTTAAAGGCGCTATTGATAACTTTGATAATATTTACTCTATCATTTACTCTATCTGTTTTTTTCCACAATAACTGACTACCCAGAGATGGTAAAGGGTAAATGGACTTACATTTATATAGCGCTTTTCTAGTCTTCCAACCACTCAAAGCGCTTTACACTACATGTCAGTATTCACCCATTCACACACACATTCATACACTGATGTCAGAGGCTACTAAGGTGCCAACTTTGCCCATCAGGTTCTAATCAAAATACTCATTCATACTATTCACACGCTATGCCTTCGGGAGCAATTTGGGGTTAAGTGTCTTGCTCAAGAACACATCGACATGTGACCCGGAGCAGCCGGGGATCGAACCGCCGACCTTCCGATTGGTGGACGACCTGCTCTACCCTCTGAGCAACCTCTGAGCCACAGCCGCCAATGTTGTTTCACTATTGGCTCACAAGCCTTGTTAAACATCAGATATCTTACACGCGGCGGAGGTGGGCCAGAAATACCAAAGAACTTTCATGGAAATAAGTCATTGAGCATGAAGAAAAAAAACGACTAATCGACTAAGACCAAAACGACCGATTAGTCGACTAATCGACTAAGAGAGGGCAGCCCTACAGTATACATACTATAATCGATGATTTCGCTTTCCCTCCCTCCCTCCCGCAGAAACTGGGCTGAGAACCAGTGGCATGGCATTATGGTATCTTCTTTAAAGTCTTAAACATGTGCGTGGTGTGGACTTTCAGTTCTACATCATCAGAAGTGATTGCTATGCTATTTTCCCACCATATATCCAAAATGGCAGACAATCCAATTTGAGTTTAAACATGATTTATTATTTATTCTGTCACATAATGAGCAAATATTAACTTTCTCTATACAACCATAATAACAATAATATGCTCCTTCTTCAGTGACCAATATTTGTACCAACACTTGACCAGAATTAGTGGAGTTGTTTTTGGAGAAAACTTGACACCCACTGTTATGGTCATGTCATTATTTGTTGCTTGAGAAAAAAAAAAAAAACAGTTCACATTTCTCACTTCTTTCTCAAAAGGTCCAAATGTTCTGCTGAAAAGCCACCCAGAGAGTACCTTTATCTCTCGCAGCCACTGGCAATATTTAAAAAAAAATAATAACAGCGGCTGGCAGGTTGGAAAAATAGCGTGTGAATATATCATAGGGCTTGAATGTGGAGACACGTCATTTAGGAGTAAAATAGAAAAGTAGTAGTAGTAATAATAAGTAACACTGCTTTTGAAATGAATGATAAGCAATAAGTAGTTGAAAAATGTGGAGCAGTGATACCTGTGTTGATTCCTCCTCAGCGCTAAGGATTCCTCTCTAGACTTCTCCCTTTGACCCCCTCTTCCTCTATCTGCTCGGATGTTGTCTCTCTTTCTCTTCCTGACAGCATAATTAACAGGACCGTGGGGGTGCGCCGTGTATTACCCATGGAGCGATGTGACAATCACATTACTGGACCCGATAAGCCAATAGCAAACTCCCTCCTCTCTGCTCCCTCAGCCAGCCGAAACACGTCGTGGTCATTGACTGGATGGGAGGCGCACGTCTAGATTTCCTTCTTCGTGCACATGTCTCAGTGACACACAGACAGGCAGGCGGGCTGAGAGGTAGTCTAATGCCTTAGGGTGTTTCACTGAACCATGTGAGAATATCAGAAGTGACACAAGCACACCTACCAGTGGTGGAGTTATTGAATGTGAGTGATGTGAATATCCAGATGAGACTAGCAGACAGGCAGTGACACCTTCCCAAAGGTGATAATGGGAGGTGTTGTAAAATATATATGAGGATTAAGGAGAGGAGGAATGGAAGAAAGTGACGAGGGAGGAAAGAAAGGTGTTGTGCCTCTGTTAGGACCCCTGTCTTGTAGCCAGATATCCAAATTGTGTCTACCGGTTGAAACCTTTGACTTACAACAATGGGAAATTGAATACCGCTTAACGGAGGAATTAAACGTTTGAGCTTTTATTCATGGCACATGTGCTCTTTGATCTGATAACCCAAGACACATGTTAAAGCGAGGGGAGAACAGAGCTCGAGAAAATGAAATGCCGACAGTGAAAGAGAGGAGAATGAAAGATGACAGAGAAATGAACACCTTCTTTTTGATCTCGTAATTTTCTCACCGCCCATGCTTTTTACGCCAAATAAGATCTTTCTCTTTAGTATTTGCTCCCTTCTTCTTAGGGTGGGGGTTAGGCGATAAGCGATGAGTATTGCGATTCTACAAGTATTGTAGAAATAAACTGTAGAACTAGACCATGGGAAAAAGTTGAATCACACACTTCTATGGACTTTTACTTTGGAAAGTCTTTAAATTGATACAGTAAAAATGTTTGATTTAACCACAGAGATGAGAGCGACGGCTGACTTGACCGCTTATTACCACAATACGATAACATTACCTGTCCATGACAGAGTTAACATGCAGCTTGGCCATGTCTAGCTCTACTCTGCTTTTCCTGTGTGAGACCCGAAGTGTTTCCATACTTTTCTGTATGTGTAGTGTTTATACCATACTTTGGATTTAAAATGTGAGACTGCAGGTTGTGCCCCTGCGGACCCTCTGCCGTTTGCATTCTCGCTTTGGCTCATAGCGGCTTTTTTTGTTTTGGTGATTGAAGCGGATATGACGTCAAGTTACTCAGACTACAACAATAAAAGCGGTACCTTCACTCTACCTCCGCATAGACTCAAATGAAGAACTTATATTGATTCTGGCATTAAAAAATCGATTTCAAAATCGTAAAAAAAACAAGAATTGCGATACATAGATGAAGTGATTTTTTTTCCCACCCTGAGGGTAAGTAGGTAGGGTTGTCTAAATTGTAATAATAGGAACTGGGTAAGCTCCTGAAATAAAATAATCTGCCTCAATTACATAATTAATCTGTGCTAGGTTTTCACACAATTAGCACGGTAATTAATCAATGTGTGGGGATGCATATGTGTGTGTGTGTGTGTGTGTGTGTGTGTATGTGTGGGTGTGGGAGTGGGGGATCCAGGAAAAAGGAGGAGTGAGAGACAGAAGGATGAGCTGTCTATCTGACAAGGAAGAAAAACGGTGATGACTCTTGGAGAAATGGCAGAGTGACTGGCAGGATTCTCAGGGTGGAGGAACGGAGATGAGACGGAAGACGTGGAAGGAGATCGAAGAAGGTTAGAGACAGGGACACGAGACGGGTGTAGGGACACGAGGAGAAGAGGAGGACAAAAAATGGAAGGAATGAAAGGGAGTTCTTCAGTAATGCAGTGAAGAGCGAGGAAGACGGACAGAGAGGAGCGGTAGGTAAATGATGGTTGAAATTATACCTGTGTTCGTTCATGTGTGTGTGTGTGTATGTGAGACAGAGAGTGTATGACTATGTGCCAGAGTGTGTGTGTACTATGCGTGTGCGTGTGTGCGTGGTCCGCGGGGGAAGGAAGTAAAAGTTACTCCAGCTGTACTTCAGTTTCAACTCTCTCTTCTAACGTCTCCAGACATTACTAAACGACTCAGAGCGATGTCAGCACTCGCATACACACACAGGTTCACACACACACACACACACACCTCAGAGTACATTGGTGACTCTGGGATT
Source organism: Sebastiscus tertius (assembly GCA_916701665.1). Lineage (NCBI taxonomy): Eukaryota > Metazoa > Chordata > Actinopteri > Perciformes > Sebastidae > Sebastiscus > Sebastiscus tertius. The sequence continues at coordinate 26,180 of CAKAOH010024043.1, forward strand.
GCCTGTCAGGTCTGGCGAGAGGGTTTGAGGGTGGTGGTGGTGGTGGGGGGGTGCAGAGCATTTGTTCCCCAGAACAACTCGCAGGTCCACCTCGTTAATCTCCATGACGACAGAGATGCTAAGGCAGCAAATTAGTAGCGAGCGGGAAAAAAAACTGTCACAGGGGAAGCTCATAAAAGAACATAGACTCCAAACTACCGAGGTAGTTTTTAGTTAAACACAAGCTTTTAGTTAAACACACACACACTCCACTTATAAAAGGTGCACTCACAAACCTTTTCTCTTTGGCTTCACAATGATGAAGCTTACCTCACAGTGGCTATCTGTTCATTATTGCAATGTCTTAGTCATACACATTACAATATACATTATAATGCATTTGATTATGATTATTGTTCCGGGAGCACAACAGTATATATCAGGGGGTGTCAATGTTGTGCATGTTCACTACCTTAGTGCCTTTTGAGCGGGGGTTTTTTCTGCTGCTTTTTCGCCCCTTTGTAGTAAGTATTATACTGTATATATACATATACCTGTAATTACTTAGCAACAGGGATCACATCTCTGTGAGCACAAATAAAAATACTGAATCGAGCCATTTGACTTTCATATCTAATACTTTTGTAAAAACGTCATACAAAATGTGTCTTTAGTCACACTCTTACAACCTCACTCCTTTAAATCCAGTACAATGGTGATAACCACAATGCAACATGGTTTTATCTACCTACATTATACAGCAGAGATGGAACCAAGTCATTGTTTGCAAGTCAGGAGCAAGTCTCAAGTCTTTGCACACAAGTCCCAAATCAAATCAGGTAAGTCCTGAGTCAAGTCTCAAGTCAAGTCCCGAGTCAAGTCCCAAGTCAAGCCTTAAATCAAAGCAGGTAAGTCCCGAGTCAGGTCCCAAGTAAAGTCCCAAATAAAAGCAGGAAAGTCCCGAGTCAAGTCCCAAATCAAACCAGGTAAATCCCGAGTCAGGTCCCAAGTCAAGTCTCAAGTCAAAGCAGGTATGTCCTAAGTCAAGTCCCAAGTCAAGACTGACAAGTTCCAAGTCAAGTGCTAAGTCCTAAACTTTGGGTTTCGAATCGTAAACAAGTCATAATGCGCTTGTCACCAAATGTAATGCCATTTAATTCTCCGTCTGTAATTTTCGACCTGCACGTTTTGCATACTGCAATTCCTGTTTTGAGGACAACCGCATAGTTTTCGTACGTGAACGAAATGATCTTTGGTATCACTTTTTCCAACTGGCTGAGTAACGTAACATTAGTTCTTCATGGTGCTCTCTGCAACTTGATGCCTGACTTGCATGCTGTCAGATTGGTTCAGAGTACATAAAGTGGATCTGGGGAATCAAGTGTTGACTTGCTGGGAATGAATAGCGTTAACGTTAGTTGATTCAGGACATTAATTGATTGGTGGCACACTTTTTATATAACATGGGGAAAGATATCAAGTATTTCCAATCAAAAGGCTCCAATCCAAGTGAAGTCACGAGTCACTGGTGTTAAAGTCCAAGTCGAGTTGCAAGTCTATTTTGATCAAGTCCAGTCTAGAGTCATCAAATTTGTCCACACCTCTGTTATACAGTATACAAAGTCATGGGCAACTTTGACTCTCCTCTGAGTTAATTCACCACGCTTGCAGCAGCATCTATTGTATGTATTATGCTACGTGGTGTTTGACTTCGTCCAGGCCAAGCTATAAACACTAACACATTAAGTGATGAATAGCCAGGTGTTTTATGTCGGGAGTGATTATATGTACCGTGTCACTGTGGCTCCTGAAAGATTTGTCTAGTTTTACACTCAGTGTATAAAGTTTTATCTATAACGTTGAGTTTTTCAACCATAAGTAGTGTAGCCAAGTGCACCACAGCTGGTCCAGGCAGCTCACAAGTTTCAGCTCAAATTTCACTCGTCTGTCTCACACCTCTGTGTTTGTGTGTTTGTGTGTGTGTGTGTGTGTGTGTGTGTGTGTGTGTGTGTGTGTGTGTGTGTGTGTGTGCGTGTGTGCGTGTTGCTCTGGCTAGCTGCTGTATCTGCTAGTGTTTATATGAAACGTGTGAGGGAAGAACACAATTGCAATAGCTGTGACTTTAAACCAAGAAGAAAAAAACGAAGACACAAGGCATTCACAGTCACCGAAATGCAATATCAACACAGACACACTGTCACTCACACACACACAAACGGAGTAAGAGCTGCGCCTCACTCACCGATCATGTGGTTAGCGACATGAATCTGGATCTCCCGTTCCGTCTCAAACGTCATTTGGCATTTAATACACTGGTAGGTCTTTTTCTGGAAGATAAAGAGACAGAAACACCAAAAAAAACATTAAAAAACATGTGAAAATAAAAGTTAAACACACACAAACACTCTCTTGTGAATAAAGCAAAATATTTCATTTAATAGAGGGTTGACTGTGAAAGCATATTTTGTGGAAAAAAACAAGTTTTATAAAGTGGAAAGCTCTTGTTTGAGTTTTTTTGATTATAAAAATATATTTAATCATATTGAAAGAAAGAAAATAAACCCTCATACTGAAGAGGGCGTACAAGTATTTTCTAATAATAGCTAATGACAAAAATAAGATGTGAAAATGTATATATATATATATATATAAATAAACACATATATAAATTATATATAATTATTATTATTTTCATTGTCGATTGATCTGTCGATTATTTTCTCAATTAATCAATTAGTTGTTTGGTTTATAAATGTCAGAAAATGGAGGAAAATGATGATCAGTGTTTCCTAAAACCCAAGATGACATCCTTGAATGTCTTATCGACTCAAAGGTATTCAGTTTACTGTCATAGAGGAGTAAAGAAACGATAATATTCACATTTAGGAAGCTGTGATCAAATCATTTTGACTTTTTTTTGTTAAAAATTACTCAAACCGATTAATCAATCGATTATTAGAATAGTTGGCGATCAATTTAATAGTTAACACCTAATCAATTAATTGTCGCAGCTCTAAAAGTTATAAAATTGCACTCTTTACCTTTAAGCTCTAAATCCTCAATATGCAAAACCTGTGAACCCCACAAAGTCTAACACTAATCAAGCAACACTGAACGTCCAAGTCTTTGGAGACTTGGTGAAAGGAAGACGAAGTATGCAGTTACAGACACACACACACACACACACACACACAAGTAAGACCTCTGTAGAGAGAGAGAGAGACAGAAATTAATAAGGGAGGGAACAGGAAAAAAGATTAAGGGGAAGAAGCGATGAAACAGAAACAGAGGGAATGAGTGGAGAAGAAAAGAGGACAAGAGAGGACGAAAGAGATACAGAGAGAGGCAGAGAAACAAGGGTGAGAGACATAAAAACAAAGAGAGAGAGAGAGAGAAGCAGAGGCTCTGCTTATCCATTCATAGCACATAGCGATCACTCATGCACAAACACATACAAAATACACAAAGGCCCCACTTCCACTATCTCTCTACTGCTTCAGCCTGCTAGACTGAGTACACACACACACACACACACACACACACACACACAAACACACACACAGAAATCCTACTTTGTCTGCTTTGTGCTGTTAGACTAAGCAGAAACAAAGGTGCAGGTAAGACAGAGGGTCCCTGGGAAGTGCCTCGAACACA
>CAKAOH010024043.1:29832-67253 GCA_916701665.1 Sebastiscus tertius
ACACACACACACACACACACACACACACACACACACACACACACACACACACACACACACACACACACACACACACACACACACACGCTCACTTGCAAGTACACACTCTCACACACGCAGACACGCGGCAAGTCCCGGGGAGCCTGACTGTCAATATCAAGTAGAACGAACAGCTCCCACAATGCCTCAGCACGCCCCAGCCGCGGGACCCAGTGGGGCTCAGCTGACACACACCGTCGTACACACAGGCGCACGTATATGCAAGCTGCAGACACAGAAGCAGCGGCACGCACCAACACTTCTCACACACACACACACACACACACACACACACACACACACACACACAACTCAGGCAAACATTAAAGTTCAGCAGGATTTTTGAGTCTCCTGTACTCCTGAAAATGTCTCCATCTGTTAAATGCTGGTTTTCATATTAACATGAATTTCAAACACAATAGGCTACTGACCATAATTATATTTATAGTATATTTATCCATTAACATCACCAAACTTCCTCCTCACCTTAGTAAAAGCCAATGTCAAAGACTCGGTTTCAGAGCTTTTTAAGTAAAACGTGTCATCCAACAGTCTCCGTAACAGTATTGATCTCTCTGTCTTATCTCAGTCTGTCCCGTCTCACCTTAGGTGCAGGTGAAGCTTCAGACTTCTTCCCTGCTGCACTGGTTTCAGGGCTGACCTCGGGGTGATCTGTCTGGACATGACTCTCCAAGTCCTCCACGCTCTCAAACTTCACCCCGCACTCCGGACACCTCAGCCCGGACATGGCCTTCTCTCCCTGCGAGTCCCCCGGCGTGGCAGCTCCTCCCTGGTTGGGGCTCTGGCCGTTCGTGCCCCTGATTTGATTGAACATTTGGATTTTGTTTTAGCCGATTTTCAGTGATCAAAACTGTTGCTAAACAAAAAAAATAGCTTTTGCTTGTCCCATCTCAGCTACACATGGGCTTCATGCCCTTTAAGGCTCCAGTAACTGGAAAAGATAAGTGACAAGCAATGCACCCGTATCTAAGCTCGTTCACCTTTTTCCTCAGTCTATGGTAGGAACAGTCACTTATTTTTTTTCCAACATAGATAACCTACCTAATAGAGCTGGGCAGTACGGAGGAAATCAAATATCACAATGTTTTTGACCAAATACCTTGATATGAATATTGCGACGACATTATAAGGTTGATTTTTGATGAATAATTATCATCATTGAGGATTTAATGAGTAAGTGAGTAAAGATAAATAATAGAACAGCTGAAACTGTCTGACAAGTTCAGAAAATTGCATCACTTCACTGTAATTCAGCCTTTAAAAACAGGAAAATACAATAATTATGCCATATTACGATGTTATGATATCCAAAATCTAAGTCAACATTTAGTCGCATATCACGATATCAATATAATATCGATATATTGCCCAGCCCTACTACATAGTTATAAAGTATTCAACCCAGCAATAGTACATGTTACATGTGTGAGAGGGCTTTTGTTTAAAATTTAACTATTGTTGACTAAAGTATGTCTATATCTTTTTTTAGAAGGGCCAGATGAACAGGAATAAACTCTCTTATTGGAAGAAATTATTATCTTTTTAAAATACTTTTTTTCAGTCTGGCGATCTGACAAGGGTGTACCCCACCTTCATGCGATGTCAGCTGTGATCGGCTCCAGCCCCTCCGCGACCCCGAATGGGATAAGCGGTTACATATAATGGATGGATGGAAATACTTTTTTCATATTTATAACTGATCAAAGGGTCGGTTTGAGGTTGTTAAAGGGCCAATTGAATAGGCCTGGTCTATATCAACATATTCCATTATCCACAGGGTTTCTAAGTTGGCTACCTACCTGCTCATGCAGCCAGCGCAGAGGCCGTAAGGCAGGCCGTTGACATCCAGCTTCACCAGCTCCCCTTTGTTCTTAAACTCCTTTAGGCAGAAGGCGCATTTATACAACTTGTGCTGCTGCAGCTGCCCGTTAGGCGACGAAGAGGCTGAACCGTTCCCTCCTCCTATCCCTCCATTCCCACCTCCTCCTCCTCCTCCTCCTCCTCCTCCTCCGCCTCCTCCCAGTGTAGAACCAGCGGAGAGCTTCTGCATGTGGAAGGTGCCGTGGATCTTCAGCTCCAGGGTGGAGGTGACGGTCTGCATGCAGACGACGCAGCGGAAGCCAGTGAGGGAGTTGCGGAGGTCGGGGTGCATCTGGCAGTGCTCTATAAACTCCTCCTCACTCTGCAGGGGCATCTTGCAGATTCGACAGGTACCCGTGTCCAGGCTCTTACTGTGGGTCACCTGCAGAGAGGGAATATTCACAGAAAGTATGAACATAATGATGCACCAAGTAGTGGGTAATAATACCTTTCATCAAAGCATGTACAGAAACGTATAAAGGCACCGACTGTAGCTGCATCACACAATGCATTTTTGGACTATTTTCTTTTTTTCGTGTAGTGTGGTGCAGCACAAATTGCCTCTCTTAGGACAGTTTAACATTCTAAATTCAAAGCAGCCAAAGAAGTTTTAGGATCAAAAGACAGAAACATAGACAGAAAGCAACAAAAAGAAGTAACACAAGAGAAAAGAAAAAAAAACGACACAGACGGCTGTGTTGTTATACCTGTGAGGGTATCCACTGACTGTATTTGTTCCCTACATATAAACCCTCCAAATTAGACATGCACGTAGCCATACATATGAACAGGTTGGAGAGCGGTAAATGGAAAAGCACCTTGTGTTCCGTGAGGGTTAGCAGAGAGGGGAAACGCTCGCCACATATTGGACACATGTAGTGTTTGGCGGGGCCGCGGTGCGTCTGAGCGTGCTCACGAAGCCCGCTCTCAGAGAAGAATGTTCTGGAGCACACGTTGCACTTGTGGTTCCCCTTGATGAAGTCTGCCTTCTTCTTTCGAGAACCTGGTATATGAAATAATCATCATCATGGACATGTTTGACCTCCTGTAATAAACTGTAAATTGTGATGTCATTTAAAACAAATCTTACAGGCGTCATCATCTCCCGGTCTGATGTTGTGGTCACGCAGCCGGTGGTTCTGCAGAAGCGACTCCATGGTGTAGGCTGCCCCGCAGATATCGCAGGCGTACATGGGTTCTGAATTGTCCAGCTCCTCCTCGCCTCCGCTCGCCTCGTGGCTGTTGACCGTGTCTCCTCCCGGGCCAGCTCCTCCTCCCACTGTGCCCTTCAGCAACATGTTCTGCAGGTCGGCTTGTTCGGCAGCCGCCACCGTTGCTCTTTCGACGCCTCCTGCGCCTACGCTGCCGCTATTTCCTCCTCCTACTCCTCCTCGCTTGGAGGACTGCGCCAGCCCGTTGGGCGTCCCGTTCTGGCTCCCACCGCTCCCTGTGCCGCCGTTGCCGGTGATGTTTCCACCGTCGAAGATGCAGTGCTTCTCCCTCAGGTGTCTCTCTAGCAGTGACATGGCTTGGAAAGCTTTGCCGCAGAAGCGACAGGTGAACTTCTTGCTGTGCGTGGTGATGTGGCACTGGAGCTCCACCTCAGTTCCGAACGTCTCTCCGCAGAAGATGCATTTCCGGGGCTTGAGACCTGTGAGACAGAGGTTAGGTTCAGATTCAAGCTCAATCTACCCTACAAGAACGCTGTCAAGTGAACACTGAACAATCTCAAGACCCTTTTTTAGTTTTTTGGTTAGTTTTCTTTGATAAATGTTGACTTTTGTTCGTCTTTATCACATTCTCTTTATTTTAGTATCACCATCATTATGCATTTTTTCCCAGATAGTCCTGTCTACTCTTCTAATGAAACTTAGGATGCTTTCACACCTAACCTGCTCGGTTCGTTTAAAACAAACATAGGTCAGTTCGCCTGTTAGTACGGTTCGTTTAGCTGGTGTGAAAGCCGTCAATCTAATCGTGGTGCAGACCAAACAACCGAAACCAGACGCCTGAAAAGGTAGGTCGTGGTCCACTTCCAAGCAGACTCTGGTGCAGTTCGTTTGTGGTGTGTGAGAGTGTCAGATATGTGATTTCGAAAGCTAAACTAAAAATAAATCCATCTGCTGAAGCGATCTGTATTCAAGGCCACGTATAACCACGTCAGCACGTGTGTTTTTCCTAATTTATAGGTCAAAAGCTGTTAAAACTGCTGTGCTTGTATCCAAGTCTGTGTACTTTGTCAGTTCATTAACTCCATTAAAAAGTGTGTGAACAGCAATCCCACAGTACGGCAATCATGCATGTGCATGTCCTGTGCTCCCTGATGTTCAGAATTTGATTTCCCTGACTTATGTCCTGATGATGCAGGATGACCATCGGCCAAAAAGACATGTCAGTCTGTTTAACGTCATGTTTACTCTTCTGGTTCGTTTGTAAAAAGTCAGTGTGAACAGGAACTGGACCAGAACTACAATGCATCAATGCATCATTTTTTTTTTTCCCCTTGGTCTGGACCAAATGAACCCAACTACAGGTGTGAAAGCACCCTTAGCCCCTGATCCCAGGAAAGATGTAAAGTACCTGCTCCAAGCCCCCCTGGGAGGCCTGACCTCTGACCCAGGTGGTTATGCTTAACATGGATCTGAAGATCCGACTCCTTCCTGAAGTCCCAGGCACAGGCTGTGCAGCGAAACAGCTTCTTCTCATTGCTATGCTTCACCGCCAGATGTACCTGAAAGGCAAAAAAAAAGAAGCAATCCAAGTTGGTTCATTTCTCTGGTTGTTTCACTATTGTATTCATTTAAAAAAAAAAAAACATATCACACACAAATAGTTTCACTCACCTGTATGGAGACCTTGGAGTCAAAGACCTCCTGGCAGAGCGTGCAGTGGTACAGGACAAATGTGTGCATGTCCAGCAGGTGTTTCTGCAGGTCGTCTACCGAGGAGAACTGCTTATCGCAGCTCTCACAAACGTACTGGGTCGACGTGGTGGTGTAGTGCACCGTCAGGTGTTGGAGCAATGCCTCCTGGGATTCGAAGTCCTCCTTGTTGCACTGGGGGCAGGACTGGCGCCTCAGCAGCATCTCCAGGTGGGACTTTAGGTGGGTCTGGAAACCCTCGAAGCTGGAAAACCGCAGGTCGCACTGGTTGCACGGGTAGTCCCCGTTGCTGCCCATGGAGGGGGTGGAGTCCCCTCCCAGTCTGTGGCGTTTCGGGGAGGAGATCTCGATGTCGGAGGAGGCGGGGCTTAGGTCGGCGACCTTCGCCTGCCGTTTGTTGTTCGCCAGCGGGATGTTCTTGTGGTTCTCCTTTATGTGCTTGGTGAGCTTGAGGAGTGAGCCGAAGATAGGAGAGTTGGTGCAGTAAGGGCAGGAGTAAACCTGTACGTGGACAATAACTCTTTACTTTTTTAGGATGATTATACATTGACAAATATTATTATTTAGGTCTTGGAGAGTAAAAGAGAAGATGGCAGGCAGGCTACATCCAGTTCTTTTCCAACTCTGATTAAAAGGTTGTTTTTGAAATGTAATTCTCACCTCCATGAAGGACTGCGATGCAGACTGTAGTACGGGAGACTCCAGTTTGGCCACCGCTCCCCCAGACGCAGCTCCGCCCCCCATGACGGAGGTGCAGTGCGTCTGTTGAATGTGTTCCGTCAACGACGACTCCGTCAAGAATCCCATGGAGCACTGGTTGCAGAAAAAGGCATGGTTCCCTTCTAGGATGGAGGAAATTAAGTTGTTAGACTCCTTTGAATAATATTATGATACTGTAGGGTGATAAATGAACAAAGCCCTGGGTAAGAACCTTCAGAATATGGATAGGAATGAAACTGGAAAGTTTGATGTAACTGAAGTTTAGATTTCTGCGTCAGAGTAAAAAAACTAATTTTGGCATTTAAAATATGTATTGTAAAATTTCATACATTTTTAAGACACTACAGGTCAATAGGGTAAAAAATTAACTATTATATATCACCATGAAACTTCCCCAGATGATTACTCACATTCCGGCAATTATTTTTTGTATTGCAAGTTTTCTGAAATAGTATGTTTAAATATACAAATGAGGCATTATCTAATGCTAACTTTTGGTGAATTTAGGAGAAATTTACAGACGTAAATAATAATAATATAATAATAATACTAGATTAAACTTATATAGCGCTTTTCAAAGATCTCAAAGACGCTTAAAATGTAGTAAAATAAACACCTAAATGTGTAGTTTGGATGTTTTCTTTCCACTAGTCTGAAAGAAGACATGTTATAGAAGCCAAATAGCCCAAAATCTCAAATCTGACCAGTGCAAGAAAAACAATGTTTGTGCCTGTAGTGTCTCGCCTTGACAAACAATGTACCAGCCAAACCAATACGTTAACATATTTAAGTCACTTTCCATTATTTAGGGAAGAGTAGCTTTCTTCAACAACACACCTAATGTGGTGGATCCCGCCACAATCCCACCAGGCAGGCAGTGCGACACTCTGATGTGTTCTTGCAGCGAGTTGATGTCTCCAAACATGTCCGGGCAGTAGTTACAGTGGAACGCTGTGACGTTGGTGAACTGCAGCAGGGGGAAAGCCGCTGCTGCTGTGCCTATGGTTCCTCCGCTGGTACGGTGAGCTTTGCGCACGTGTTCGTTGAGGTTATAGAGCGTCGGCAGAGTGTCCAGGCAGAGGTGACATGTATGGCTCTGCTGCGGCTTATCTGCGTGGATGGTCTTCAAATGGATCTCCAACACCGCCAGGCTGTGGAAGTCTCTCTTCGAGCAGTAAGGGCAGGAGTACGTCACTTTGCCCCAGCCGCCTCCTCCGCCTGTGGAGATAGAGAGATAAACTGCTACATTAGGAAGACACAAAGGTAATTGAAGCTTTTAAACCAAGTGCTGTCAAATCATAGATGTAACTGTAGCAGCTAATCTGTAGATCAGTGGTTCCCAACCTATTTGCCTTGTACTACTTGCATCTAAAAAAAGATGAGCCCCCTCCCATATTTTCTGATGTCATCACCCTAAAATAAATTACAAAACCTCAAACAAAATCCTCAATTTGAACGAAGCAATTCAATGTATTAAATGACTTTTTAATAAATCAACCTTTTTTAATGAATATAACTCGTCAGTGCGTGTCTCTCTCTGTGTGCGGCAAGCGGGAGAGCAAACCGTGTGAGAATGTTGTTTTTGAAAGGCTAAATGCCAACAAATATGGATTAAAGCAGAATATTTTATTAGATAAAAACATATTGTGTAAATCTTTTTTTCAATCAATTTTGACTTTTGGACTTTCCAGCCCTCTGGGGTTATTGGAAATGTTTGGATCACACGAGTCAAAATCAATCCTACGCAGCCACTGGATTCTAATTCTACACATACTATAATATTAATAATATTAGCCTGATCTTTATCTGCAACTGTAAAGAAACACCAGGTTTAAACAGAATGTGGCCTACCAAGTAGCAAAAAAATAGATCTTTGTAAATAGTTTTATATACAGACTTTTGTATAAATTATCCAGTAAGTGTGTTATTATGATTTTATTATTATGATCAGAGCAGACAAATCCTGGCGCACCCCCTGTGATCTTTGATCTGAGAGGGGCCCCGGACCACAGGTTGGGAACCCCTGCTGTAGATAAGTGACTGCTGCACCGTACCTCCACCTTGATGACCCAGGCTTATCGCAATCTCTTCCACAGTGTCGGCGCCTCTTCTGCGGCCTCGTTCATGGCCCTGGCTGGGCTTAAGGGTAGAGTCCGGCGTGGAGCCTCTCTCCAGACTGGCACTAGAGTCTGGAGTGGCCGAGCTCATTGAGGCCACACTGCCCAGCGCCGGGTCAGGACTGGCAGCGCTGTGATTGGAGGAGTCAGGCTGGCGATGGCTGTCTAAGTGGCAGTAGACATCCTCCACAGATGGGAATTGTTCAGAGCAGACAGGACATCTGAGGGTACAGAAAAAAAAGACCAGTAAAATGCAAGTTACATTCCAGCATTGCACATTTAATGAAAATCTGTGGTTTGGAAAACTTTAAAAAAACAAAACTCTGCAGTACTTGTGTTTGCGGTTGGCATGCTGTGTTTCAATATGCGTGAGGAGAGAGGCCTCGTCTAGAAAGATCTCAGGACAGTGGATGCATTGCAAGTCGGCTCGGTCAGACAGCTGGGGGTGTCTGGTCAGGACGTGTTTCTCTAGCTCGTCCGTCTGGCTGAACGTCTCCTCGCAGTAATCGCACATATACAGGTCCTGCTCCAGGTCACCATCTCCTCCTGCTCCCTTCTTCCCTCCATCCCTCTCACTCCTCAGTGCAAGGTGCTCGCGGTTCTTGCGGTGAGCCTGCCAGAGTCAGAGAGTAGTCAAGATTTAAAGAAGCATGTGTTGTAAAATAGTCTGTTAACCCTATTAGACCCACTTAGACCCGTTTTTGTCTTTTTTAGTGGGGACATGGGGTCTTTAGGGGATATAACAGGTCAACAAAACAGGTCACATAGAAGTGGTGTACATCATCAGAAAGCTGGGAACCTGAAGATTAATTTGAGATGCTGAACAGCACTGTGTGACAAGTTCTTCTAGTCAAATCAAAAATAGTCATGAATTAATTAATTAATTAAAATAAATTGTAAAAGTGTATAAGGGCTTAGAACATTATGATAGAAGTATATGATGGTCATCCCCATGCTCTATTATGTCTCTTAAGTTGTTGCAGTAGTTTTTGGGTTGATACCAGTTGTTAACAGATTTGGTAATACATTTAACAATTTTTTACCACTTGAGAATTGATCAAAAAGATCAATAGTCCCTCCAAAATACCACATTAAGACACCAAGACCTTGAGGAACACCATAGAAAAAGTCATGCTGTGATTCGGTGATTTCTGCAAGAATTGCATTTTTCGATGATTGGATGGGGAGCGCTTCTGTTTTGGAAACTGCTCAAAAACCCCCTTATTGTCAATTTACCTAGGGAAGCAATCCATCTTCTGAATGCCCTAGGTCTCTAGTTTGTGGTTGTAAAGCTTCATCAGGCTGTGATTATCCTAGAGGTCACCACAGATCATTTTATACAGTGAGGTCAAGTTTAAAAGAAATGGTGTCACTACAATGAAATGGCTACTATGGGGACTAACATCATCACACATGAATACAAATGGGCTCATTGGATCCACAAGAGTCTCAGCTTTACAGTCATACCCAATTTATGTAATTACAAGACTGTTTAGGGACCCCAGTATGGAGAAATGTTTAAACACACCATTTTTAGAACAGGTGAAAATAACACATTTATACTGCATTCAAAACAACTGCATGTTTTTTGCCCCAAACTGCATGTGATTATCATACAGTGGTCATGTCTGTAAAGGGGAGACTTGTGGGCACCCATAGAGCCCATTTACATTCATATATCTTGAGGTCAGAGGTCAAGGGACCTCTTTGAAAATGGTCATGCCAGTTTTTCCTCACCAAAGTTTAGCGTAACTTTAGAGCGTTATTTAGCATCTTTCCAGACAAGCCAGCATGACATGGCTAACAATGGATTCCTTAGGACTGAGTCCGCTACAGCCTCTTAAAGACAGTAATATCAGTCTGGATCGGATGCTTTTGACTGTACTGGTTAAGAAGAAATGCAATATTAATAATTGTGTCCATTGCTTTCTGTATCTTTGCCATTGTAACTTATTTCAGAAATCTCATTACCAAGACAACGCTAATGGGAATACTAAGCACATGTGCAGTAGTATGAAGAATATTAAGGCATTTTAACAGGAAGATTTAAAGTAAAAAAAAATATAACAACTGTTTACCTGCATGTGGCTCTGCAGTGACGAGGTGGAGGAGAAGCCACGCTTACACACACTGCACTTAAACGGTTTGCTGGAGCTGGAGGTGTACATAAAAAAACAGTCAGGAATCAGACTCAGAAAACTCAAATATGAATCAAAAATAATTTGCAAGATCTAAATTATAAGAGTCAAATAAAACACTGGAATCAAAAGTAAAAAAAAACAAAAAAACATCAGATGAACATTTCAACCAACATCAAGAACAGAGATGATGAGAACATGATCAGAAGCAGTTACCTGTGTGTCTTCAGGTGGATCTTCAGGTGATCTGAGCGGGAAAACGCAGCTTCACACTCCTGACAACTATACTTCTTATCTCCTGCATCAATTCACATATTTATGAGAGACAGTTTATTCATTATGTTGACAGCCAGAACACATGTGTTGCCACTATTGAGTGAAAATCAAGTCTGATTCTGGTGTTTTCCCTTTATTTAAAGGGGAACATCACCCAAATTAAGGATTCCAATATGTTATTTCCATGGCCTAGGAAAGTTCAATCAATATTTGTGAACATGTGCTACTCTCTCTCTCAAAGCCAAAAACGTCTCAAACTTGTGATGTAATTTGGTATAGAGTGTGGAGCTGCTCCATAGACAGTGAATGGGAGACTGATTTTGTGGACCCACAGAATATTTGTTTTCTTTTTTATACCCAAATGAGTTTTATTCTATTGTAGTGTTGTCAGCTGTGAAACAGCAAATGTTCCGATATACTTCCCCTGGGTGCTCTCAGTGTCATCTAGATCATCTCTTCCAATTCATTGTCTATGGAGCAGCTCCACACTTTATACCCTATGACATCACAAGTTTGAGTTTTAGCACTCTAGTTTTTGGATTTGGGAGACAGTTGTTCATGTTTACGAATATTTTGGACTGTCTTAGACTATAGGAATAACGTGAATTTTGAAACCGGGTGTAGTTCCCCTTTAATTCTTGAATAACAAAACTCCCACGTTCATCAAAAGAATGTGGATCTGATACCCGATGCATATTTAGCACGCCTGGAAGACATGTGATCTACCTGTGTGGAGTTTGACATGGCGGTCTCTGCTCCTCTTGTGTTTGAACAGACGGCTGCAGAAGGTACACTTGAAAGGCAGCTTGTCGCTGTGGATCTGCTCGTGGCGCTTCAGGTAGCTCAGACGACTGAGGAGAATCAACAGGAGACAGCTGATCAACAGTCGTTCACAAAGGCTCATAATGAAAAACGGGTGCCTTTTTATTTGAACGGCATTGAATGGTTTAAGTGGTAAGGACATTTCCAATAAAATCAACAATAAAAAAATATCTAAAAGATGATATTATCAAAGGCAAATTGAAATACAAACTATTTCTAATATCACTGCATACATCTATTCAGAGGAAACAGAAGAAGAGAAGAGGACAGCTAAGTATTATGATGATGACTTTATGGTGGATGTGACAGCTGTTCTTAAAGTGGGTCTTGAGTCAGTCCCCGGAGAGGCTGGTGAGAAATGTATTCACCTCATTCCTTTCACTGTTTGCCTTAGTGGTCCATGTTACCATGGTAATATTGAGAATACTGTTTATTCATGTCCACATTGATATTCATGATATGAAGGATGCAACCTAACGGCCAAATATGACATCGGTGTTATTGTCTGCAACACGCCATGTGCACCGAGATGGAACCTGCAGCATCTCGGGGAAGCGTAACATGTGTGTGTTATACCTGAAGGACTTGTCACAGAACTGGCAGGGGTACGGCAGACCGGAGCCTCCTTCCTCCTCGCCGCCGGTGGCCATGCCGAGGTCGCAGCAGCCGTCGGGCATCTGCGAGGGCGAGGCCACGTCTTTACTGGAGGGCGAGGAAGGCACCCAGGACAGCCCTGCTGGGTCGTCATCGCCATCTGACAGAGACAGAAACAGACAGAGAATGTTTGTTTTTTTTAAAAATGCCTTTCATTTCATTTCATTTTTATGTGTTCTACTCGTGGTAGTGCACAAGAAAAGTGTGATTCACAATCAAAACAACTCTATTTACACATTACAAGACAGAAAAGAAGCCCCTTACTCAAAACAAAAGAAATAGATGATCTGTCCGTTACAGTTACTTAATAACGAATGCTTACAGTAGTATGAGAAGAAGAGGAATCAAGTCATACACAGTTATTAAAACAACTAAGGAAACCTATTCATTAATTATTATTGATTGATTAATTATTCTTTCTTTATACATTGATACATTTGAACTGAAAGATATTTATACAACCCTTTAAATTATTCTGTAAGAATTCCAAAGTTTGACGACGACCGCTGAAAAACACATGTGCTTTAAAGTAATCCATAATTCAACTAGATCTTTAAGTTTCAATAGTCCTGTTTTATATAAACTGTCTGTTGGTGTTTTCTCTTGAATCCACTTCATGAATATTTCTTACGGCTCTTTTCTGTATTATATAAACAATGGCTTTCTATTGCTCATGTACGTGTTGCCCCACACTGGCAGAACAAGTGAACAGTACAGGATTCTCATTACCTTGTAATCTAACACATACTGTACTTTGTTTTTGGACACCTTTCTTTTTACATGTGCTATATGAGATTTCCATTTCAGTTTGTCATCCATTATCACAACCAGAAATATAAATTCATACACTTTTTCATTATAAACTACATCTATAGACAGTGGAATAAAAACCAAAAACGTTTAGTTCAAAATTAACCCCTTAAAAATCCGCCGGCCCGCCGGCAGGGCCCGGCCATATTCTGTCTTACAGAGGTTATTGCAGGCTGAGTTTTCAAGCTAGAGTGAAGATAATCATGGTATCATATGAAACTAGAAAACCTGAGGATTCTTGGTACCAACCATGTCATACTAGCTTGTCGGGAAGATTGCTAAATATCACTATGAAAGTACGCTAAATTTTGGCGAGGAAAAACAGGCATGGCGATTTTCAAAGTGGTCCCTTGACTCTCTGACCTATTTTCCGCCTATTTAAAAATGGTGTATTTCAATATTTCTGCATACTGGGGTCCCTAAACAGTCTTTGAATTGCATAAATTGGGTATGACTGTAAAGCTGAGACTCTTGTGGATCCAATGATCTCAATTGTATTGATGTGTGATGATGTTAGTCCCCGTAGTAGCCATTTCATATAGTGAGACTACTTTTCGAATTTTTACCTCGCTGTATAAAATGACCTATAGTGACCTCTAGGATAATCACAGCCTCAAGAAACTGTACAACCAGACACTAGAGACCTAGGGCATTCAGAGGATGGATGGCTTTCCTATGAATATTGACAATAAGGGGGTTTCTGAACAGTTTTCAGAACAGAAGTGCTCGCCATCCAATCACTGAAATTTCCAAATGTCAATATATTCTATGGTGATCTTTTTGATCAATTCTCGAATGGTAAAAAATGGTTCAATTTAGCACCACATCTGTGTCATAAATTGGTATCAACCCCAAAATTGCCACAACAATGTATGAGACATAAGTGAGCATAGAAATGACGTCACAAACTTATATCCTGTTCTAGGTTCTTATACACTTTCACAATTTATTCTAATTAATTAATTTATCTATTTTTTAATTTTTATTTCCTATTAATGACTAGAATGACTTGACACACAGTGCCGAGCTGCATAGTAAATTAACCTTCAGGTTTCCAGCTTTCAGATGATGTACACCACTTCTAGGTGGCATTTTATCGACCCCTGAACATCCCCTGTCCCCGACCCCTACAACTCTAAAAAAAAAGAGTTCAGAATGGAAACGGGTTAAGGATAACTTATTTCATTCATTTACAATGCTTTCTGCTAACGTTTTTAAATCATCTCCGACTAAAAAATGTTGTGTCAAACAACACAAACTGCAATATCCTTGACGTTTCACATATGTCATTGACATACAAACTAAAAAATGTAGGCCCCCCTCATATGTATTACCAGCAAATACGTACAGTATTGTTGTCTGTTATCTAAATAGCTGCTGAACCAGTTTACAACTACTCCTCTCACACCATACTGTATGTATTGTAATTTAGAAATTAAGATGGTATGATCTATAGTACTGTAGCCTTTGATTCATCTGCAGCAAGAAAACCCAAATATACACACCGTTTGTACACAGCTGCAGGATTTATAAAAAAAAAAAAAAAAAAAAAAAGAGACAGGCGAGCACAGACAGGAAAAAAGTGGGGGTAAAACAGGGAGCATTAGAATGATTAAGAAGAAGTTACATCTTTCTTGGAAGGCAGTCGGCGGTAGGAGCAGCCGGTGGGAGTTCAAATGAGAAAAAGAGGGTATAAACAAAAAAATAAACACATTTATCCTGGTTACACACACACGCACACGTGTACAGGAGGAAAACGAGGATGGCAGAGATAAAGAGAGAGAATGAAACAGAAGAGAGACACACACACACACTCCGGCAGCAGCAACATCTAAATAGAAAGCTCCAAGAACTATGTATCCCCGACGGAGCCCAGAAATAAGGACAGAGTGTATTTTCTCTCCCTTCATCCTCCCTCTGCAGCCATCCCTCGTTCCATCCCTCCCCTCACCTCCCTCCCCTCCCATCCCTCCATCCGTCCCTGAGGACCATAGATCCGCCTCATCATATTTTCATTAGGGCCTTGGCAGATTGAAACGTCGGAAAAGCGATTAGGAGACGTGGAGAGAGCGGAGCGGAAAGATGGCGATATTCTCTCCCTTTATCTGTCATACATACATAGGAGATTATGCATTGCTCTTTTTTCCTTTTTTCCCTCCCCTCTCTCTCTCTCCCCTCTTTTTCCCCCTCCTGTGTAGTCTGGCGCAGAGGCGACAAAAAGGCCACGACTCCTTTAATAGACACTTCAGAATGGATTTGAGGCGACAAAAGAGGGGGCTGAATAACGCTTGATATTGTTCTGTTCTTCTTTGTGCGCTCTGTGAAGCAGCGCAGTAAGGCTATTTAGCATTTGCCTGAAAAATGTAAAGAACAGAGTAGATGAAGAGAGAGAGGAGGGGGGGGGGTGTTTTCTTTGCTTTTATCTGATAGCTATATCAACTAGGCCAGCAACAAATCAAAGAGAGAAAATAAGAAGAAAACTAGAGTGATAGGATGGAGAGATTGGACAGAAGTTTGATGTGATTTGTGCCAATATTCATCATGAGGCCAATATTTTCAACACATGAGCGCAGACACATGTGCAAGAGAGAAGTTTCTGCTGATAATTTTAGAAAGCTCTCCGAAGCACACGCCGTTTTACCTCAACCTACAGTCTCGTGCGTCTCCCGTGTGCACGTCTGGTCTACTGTGTATTACGTCTTGCAGAGAGGGGGTGGAAAACGGATTCTTGTGATGAATCGATCGCAGAGAAAATGTAGGCACTGCGATGAGCAAATAGAACTCTGCAGGGGGGTCCGGGTTAAAAAAAAAAAAGAAAAAGCATTTTAAATTTGACTAGAAGCTACTGTAGGAGGAAAATAATAAAAAAAAAAGGTTTAAGAAAACACAACGAATAGAGATATCAACATGAAGCCTAACAGCAAGGCAAGAGGGAGAGAAAGAGCAGGCGACAATGAGAGTGAGAGAGAGAGAGAGAGAGAGAGGTGAGGGGATACCGAAAAATTGAGAGCATGAAGAAGGGAAGGAAGGGGAAGAAAGTATTGACGGGGTGAAAGGAGGAAAACAAACAACATGTCATCCTAGAGCACCGCACACTTTGATTAAAAAATGAGAAACAAAAATCAGAAAATGAAACATGAGAGAGACTTGAGAGGAAGCTACAGGGGGAGAAGTGATGAATTTTGACAAATTATGAATAATGTTGATAATTTGTTGTCACTATTAAAATTCATTCATTTCAGATTCATTCAGTTTATTTTTTTCAAAATTTCTGACTTTATTCTCAGAGGGTTTTTTTTTTGCAGATGTTATTAGATAAACAGTGTAAAAAAAATAGAGTTGTTCTTTAGCGGTCCTAAGAAACCATTATACATTTACTATGGCTGTTAAGTTAATGCAATAACAACGCGTTAACGCAAATTTGTTTCAATGCCACTTATTTCTTTAACGCAAGAACGCAACTTGCGATTTTTAAGGTTGTATCGGGCTCAGTTTTAAAGCTAAAGTGAAGATACTGGCATGATATGAAACTAAACAACCTAAGGAATCCATTGGTACCAATCATGGCATACTAACTTGTCCCGAAAAAGGTTAAATAACGCTCCAAAGTTACGTTAAATGTTGGCGAGGAAAAACTGGCATGGCCATTTTCAAAGGAGTCCCTTGACCTCTGACCTCAAGATATGTGAATGAAAATGGGTTCTATGGGTACCCACGAGTCTCCACTTTAAAGACATCGCCATTTTATGATAATTACATGCAGTTTGGGGCAAGTCATAGTCAAGTCAGCACACTGACACACTGACAGCTGTTGTTGCCTGTTGGACTTGAGTTTGCCATGTTATGATTTGAGCACATTTTATATGCTAAATGCAGTACCTGTGAGGGTTTCTGAACAATATTTGTCATTGTTTTGTGTTGGTAATTGATTTCCATTCATAAATATATACATATACTTGTATAAAGTAAGCATATTTGTCCACTCCGATGTTGATATGAGTATTAACTACTTGACAAATCTCCCTTTAAGGTACATTTTGAACAGATAAAAAATTATTAATTTGCGTTTAATCGCGATTAATCATGGACAATCATGCAATTAAATATTGTAATCGATTGATAGCCCAAGCTATTATTATTTCTTTATTATTGTATTATTTATAGTTATTATATTATCCACCTTACAACACAAGTATCAAATCGATGGGTGAATAGGAGGCAGAACAGACAGATTCTGTTCCTCTCCATGTCGGTGATATCAACAGAATGAATAAATGGACTATCTACATGAAGCAAGGCTGCTGTTAAAATACAGTGTGTCTATAAAATGCCAATCCAGACAACTCCCGCTGCCCACTCAACAGGGTACAAGTCTTTTACTGTGGCCTGAGTAAGATTAGCGATACTGTCTCAAACGCACATATTGTACACTCTCACATTTTTTCTGTTGGTTGTGTCAGGATTTGCTTAACAATCACCAGAAATAGAGAGCCTACAGTCAAATACCAGACACAAAGAAATACTCAACCCAAAACGATGTCGGATAAAGCAAAGTAAAGAGGAAGAGGGAGTAAATGAACCCTTGAAAAAAAACAGTGAAAATGTTTCTTCACAGTGCCGGTCCGGATACATGTGGACCATTATAGGTACACACCAGTATGAGTCAGTTAGGTGGTGAAGTTTGTGAGCTGGCAAAAGTGGAAGGAAGAGAGAAGGAGAGAAAGGAAGAGATTGAACAAGAGAGATTCAGAGCAAGAGGGAGAAATCACTTTTTGAGGGGGGGTGGGGGTGGAGGGGTGTTGAGAAAGAAGGGGAGGAGAGATTAGCGTCATTAAAGAGCCCTAATCCTCTGACTAGCGTGGCTGGCGCTAAAATGGAGGATCACACGGCTTTTTAACGGCGCCTTTGTCAGTCGGCCGCGAGGGGACCTGGCAAGACAAGGCCGAATGGCAAACTGGGAGAAACTGGAGGGTGGGGAGGGGGGAGCGGAGAAAATTTCAATGAAAAGTTAAATTAGAGAAGAATCCTCGAGAGAAGATGAGGAGGATGGATGGTTGGGAGGGGAGGGGGGGAGTGGGGGGGGGGATTGGAGAGGAAAAAAAGAGGGAGAAAAAGTAGTTTAGAAAAAAAAAAGGAGAAACAGGCAGGAGCAGGCGGACGCCGACACACGCTGTTCCTACCCCCGTCTCCTCCTCCTCCTCCTTTCTGTTCTTCTCTGGCGAATGAAAACGAACGAGAGGAGCGGAGTGGAGGACCACAGGGCCCCAGCCGCTCCGCTGCCGCTTTATCTCTCACACTGCAGTCCTCTCCTTTTCCCATCCATTCCCTCTATCCTTCATCCCTCCCTCTGTCCCCAGCAGTCCCTCTACTCTTCTGTCTTCATCTCTCTTCCACTACCTCCCTCCCTCGCTCCCTCCCTCCGTCAGCTTTCATGTTGTTACTCATTATAGCGCTGACATCTCTCCCTCCGTCCCTCCGTCTCTCCAACAGCCTCTCCCCTACTGGTGTTGGCCTTCACCCCCGTGTCTCGGCCTGGACGGGACCGAGGGAGAGAGGAGGGAGGGGGGGAGAGACGTTCCAGATGGACAGACTCTGAACTCCAGAGGAGAGGGAAGAGATGGCGGTATGAAAGGGGGAGACAAGAAAGAAGAGGAGAAGAGGAAACCGGGGGTCTGTAATAAGAAAGACCAGAAAGGAACTAAACGGACCGCCTGAGTCTACCTGAGAACGACACACAAACACGCGCATGCAAACAACACACACACACACACACACCCTCCCTGCGTGTCTCTCTAATAGGCCAGACAGTGTGGCAACGTGTGGAGGACACAGCCTTGGTGAAGCACTCTAATGAAGAGACACACACGCTGATCAATCTCTCTTCATGTTTCTTCCTCCCCCGTCTACTTCCCCCCTATCTAAACTCAGTTGCTTTGTCATGACTGTCACACAGAGGGACAAAAACATCAAAGCGGCAGAGTTTAGAACTCTTAGTCAAATAAACTTTAGAGACTATTGTGATCTTCAGATGTAATGATTATTAACTCAACCGTTGCAAAAATGTCAGAACAAAAACCAGGAGGCTGATTTTTGATATTGCATATGTCCAAATTTTCTGCTGGCTTTCGGCCATGAGGTTGTAAAAACTGATGAGGTAAATGACTCGACGGTGCTGACACGGAACCGACGCTCAAGAACATTAGTTCAATTAGTTCGCTCCGGATAACAGCGTCTGCTAAATGCCTGAAATGGAAATATAATCCATGTATGTCGTGCTTTCTCTCGTTTCTGTTGCTTTGATGTTGGAATCAAAGGAGCTCAGCTGGTAGCAGCAAAAAGGTTCCGGCTCCCAGCGCTGCTACTACAAGTGCTAAAACTGCTACTACTATCTACGTTTACATGCAGGAATGCAGAAAACACAAAGTGATCTGATAAGATAAACATACAATTAAAGGAACAGTGTGTAACATTTCGAATATTCATAACTAAGTTTTCAATAGTGTATAATCACCTGAAACTAAGAATCCTTGTGTTTCCGTTAGCTTAGAATGAGCTCTGTATCTACTGTATCTACATAGGGAGCGGGTCCTCTTCACGGAGTCTGCCGTGTTGCTCCACCATGTTTCTACAGTAGCCCAGAACGGACAAACCAAAGGCTAAATAACGCTCCAAACTTGCGCTAAATTTTGGCGAGGAAAAACTGGCATGGTCATTTTCAAAGGGGTCCCGTGACCTCTGACCTCAAGATATGTGAATGAAAAGGGGTTCTATGGGTACCCACGAGTCTCCCCTTTACAGACATGCCCACTTTATGATAATCACATGCTGTTTGTGGCAAGTCATAGTCAAGTCAGCACACTGACACACTGACAGCTGTTGTTGCCTGCTGGGCATGATGTTATGATTTGAGCATATTTCTGTCTGCTAAATACAGTACCTGTGAGGGTTTCTGGACAATATTTGTCATTGTTTTGTGTTGTTTAATAATTTCCAATAATAAATATATAAATATTTTTGTATAAAGCAAGCATATTTGCATATTAAATACTTGATAAATCTTCTTTTAAGATACATTTTGAACAAATAAAAAAATGTGTGATTAATTTGCGAGTAATCATGATTAAATATTTTAATTGATTGACAACCCTAGTTTAAATAATCTCATATTAAAAGGAATTATCAAAGGTTTTACCATACCTTTCATCCTAACTTTAATTCAGAATAAGCATGGAATGTCCTTATTAGGGTTTACACACAAAAAAGAAGAAATGATGCTAACAGAGCGGTCACTCCAAATATCAACAGCTCAGTGTAAACCTTTGTAATTGTGTCATGGAAACCTCCTAGTTAAATGCATGTATTCACCTTGGGTTTAGCTGTCTACCTGCTCAAATTGTAATCCTTCTATCAGCCTGTCTTTCTCTTCCTTAAACCTACCTCCCCATCTGACCATCTAACTCGCCTTTCCACCTTTCTGTTTGGCCATCGGCCCAGACCTGCACCTTTCCCAGCGAGACCCCTGCTGACCTCCTATCCCTCCATCCCACTCTCGCTTCATCCCTCCTTCCACGGCTCCCCAGGCCCCCTCCGATGGCCCCAGGCTGCCCCAGGCGTGCACACACACACACACAGCCCCAGACTCACCATAGGGGGCAGAAAAACAACTTCCACCCTTGGCTCTCTCTGGGCAGCCAGGCACACACTCGCTCTTATTTTTTTCTCTCTCTCTCTCTCTCTCTCTCTCACACACAAACACAATTAGAGTGTAATTCACTATCCAATACTGAGTTAAGTTTGATGCAAAAGAGGCACACACTTATTTGTCATCATTTCTCAAGCTCCAGCTCCACATATTTTTTAAAGAACATTCTGCAGGTTACCATAATAGCTGCTGCATATTTTTGATTCATGCTGAAGCTTGTTTAGACGGGCGACAGCCTGAATCTAAAGTTAAATATCTGTAATAATTTGCAAGATTTGTGTTTTTTGCTTGTTAAGAGGTGGGACTGCACAACTAACTGAGAGGCTGTTCAAAGGCTGCTTATTACTTTATTTTGGTGTAATGCAGTAGTTCTCAAAGTGTGTGATGCATCCCCTAGTGGGGCGCAGAGGCATGATAGGTGGGGCGTGCGTGACCGGGGGTAAACGTGATGCGGAATTCATGTTTTGACGTTGCAATCTTTTTCACGGCGGAACAGTAAACAAATCGGCTATTGCAATTGTGTTCATTCAGACCAGGCAGATAGTCTGCAGGTTTACAGAATGGACAGATATTTGACAAAAATAAAAACCGACGGTGCTTCGGAGACGAACAAGACAACATGCTCAGCTGATGGTAACCAAAAGAAAATATGACAAAGTAGTGTTGCATCGAGTAGTTCAAAGCTTCTTTCATAATGTTGACATTCAAATTATTGTTACTAATAACTTACAGAAACATTGTCTTCCACCTTCTCTTCCCGCTCTCTCTCTCAAACACACACACAGAGCGAGCGACACCACGCTCAGTCCGTCTCTGTAATTGCCTCAGTCTAAAGTTCAAAAGTCAAAATGTATTGAAAAAAGATGTAGTAATTTCCAACATGTCTTTATCCAACGAAATATTCTGCTTCAGTCCATATTTGTTGGCGTTTAGCCTTTCAAAAACAACATTTTCACTTACATTAATTTAAGCATAAATAGTCATGAATGCGGTGGGAGATGAGGAGAGACCAGTGTGTATGAGAACCACTGGTGTAATGCATGACGTATGAAGGAGCCATAACAATAATAGTGACCATAATGACCCACTCATTAGCTTTACAACTGTACTATAATCATCCAAGTTTGTTTTTTTAAAATACTCTACATGGTGCATGGGATAGTTAGACAATAGAAAACAAGAAAGCTCCCTACCTAGCTCTGTGATTACTATATGAGTTGGCATGGGAACCGACAATACAGAGAGCCACATTTTCACACTCTGTCCCACAGGAAATCCTCACAAGTGACCACTTTCTGTTCTTGTAGGGGCATCTTGATCTCATGCGATGGTAACGACATGGCCTACACACACACACACACACACACACACACACACACACACACACACACACACACACACACACACACACACACACACACACACACACACACACACACAAACTAAAGTGTGCAGAATGCATCCATGATACGGTTGGATGTTAACTGGGTGCAGCGGTTCAGACATTATGCACACGGCTGCAACCCTGGCCTGTGCTTGGAGGACCCGCAGTCCTCTGCTGCTGTCCTTGTAGCACACGTGGGACACAGTCTGTCGGGACAATCATACACATACGCTCCGCAGCGAGGACAGACAGAGAGGACGATACGGCAGTCTGTCCGGGGCTTGAGCCCTGGAGGACACGATGGATGGACACACACACACATGCATTCACACACACACTAAGCAGGCTGTGGGGACCCTCACCTTCTGCCCTGGGAATGGGTCCGGCTGCTTTGGACGCTTTTGGGCGCCAACTGCTCCATATGGGCAGTGTGTGTTTGTGTGTGAGTGTGAGTGTGTTTGAGGGCAGAAGGTTAGGGGCAGGGGGCTAAGGATGGGGGTGGGTGGACAGTGAGCTGGCAGATGACAAGTTTGTCCCGACCACACAGCATAATATACTGTATACAAATACAACACACACATAGAACGTACATAGAGCAGCGCAACATTCAAAGACAAGGTCAGTGAAGGTTTATCTGAAACTTTAGACTATGTAGAAACAGACAAGCTTACTGAATTGTTTTAACTTTGTCTCAAGTGTCTCTTTAAAATGCAAAATACTATCTTTAGGTCATCTCTTCGGACAAGAAAAAACTCCATAAACAAACTTTAATGGAAAAAAAGCAATATTATGTTCCTGCAATAGAGGAGGCTGCAGTTTCAGGACCACATTTTTAGGACCCTAGTTAGAAATAGCCTATATGAAATGACCACGACCTCTTAAAGCTGCATTATAATTTGTGTTAAATTATGTGCCACCACCACAGACACAATTTAGGTTTAGGCGACAAAACTACTTGATTAGGTTTAGGAAAGAAAAGATCATGGTTTGTGTTAAAATAAGTAACGTTACGTTTATGTAATTAACCTTCGCAAACTGTTTCACTTTGTACAGCGGAGGACGACAGAACAAAAAGGTCTCAACGACTCCTGAGGAAAACTAATTAGAAATAACATGTTATTGACATTTGACTGGCTCATAACTCATATTGCGTAAACAGGCAGTCAGCACAGTTTAATTATTCTGATTATTTAAACTTAATTCAAATGGTAAAACGATGAGTATTACACAAGCATTTACACTAAAGACAGTAAGCTTCGTGAAAACTAGGGTTCTTTACATGCGGCCTTAGGACTGCGGTCCTGAAACTGCAGCCTCCTCTATTGCAGGGTTGTTCTAGTCAAAAAAAAGGGAGAAACCTCAAGAGGAACAGCAGAAGTACAAATTGTTTTATTACTTGTTTAGTACTTTAACATCAATAATGTTTTTGAACTAGAAATACCGCCTCGTGGTTGTATGCCTCCGCCAACTGGTGCAGTTTACATCCATGTCTGTCCAAAATGTCATCACTTCACAATTTTATCATGTTAGTCATTTGTGAAAAATGGTCATAATTAGCATATGAATTCTTGAGTTATGGCACAATATGTGTTTTGTGGGGTCACAGTGACCTTGACCTGAATTGAATCAGTACATCCATGTGTCCAAGTGGACGTTTGTGCCAACATTTGAAGACATTCCCTCCAGGCGCTCCTGAGATATCGCATTCAAGAGAATGGACCGGACGGACGTACGGATTGAAGAACAACCCGAAAACATAATGCCTCCGGCCACAGCTATTGCCGCTGCCGAGGCATAAAAATGTAGTTGGGCATATCCAAATTCAAATACATTTTTTCAGATGAGAACAAATATTCAAGGAAGTATTATAAACACCTGTGTTATGATGGTTGTCACACATACTGGTTCCCACTTCTCAAATGTGAGGATTTGCTGCTTTGTCTAAACTGAATATCTTTGAGTTTGGGACTGTTAGTTGGACTTTGTTGGATTGGGGGAAATTGTGATATCCATTTTTTTCACTATTTTCCGACATATAACAGACTAAAGGATCGAGAAAAGTCAAGCAAGAACGTCAAACATGTTCTCAAATGTAAGGATTTGGTGCTTTTCTTCATCTTTTACTGTTGGCTGGACTAAACAAGCAATTTTCGAGATGTCACATTGAGCTTTATTGTGAAGGGCATTTGTCACCATTTGCTGTTATTTTATAAACTAAACCATTGATCAATTAAGTCATGGTTGCACTCTCAATATGAGGGTGTAAAAAATTAAGAAAATAATAATAAACCCAAAATAATATCACTCTCCTACTATTTAGTGCCAGTCTACCATACCAATACCACACCGTGCTTTCCCCATTCCACAAACACACAGCCAGAAGACATTCACATACATTCAACAACACACAGTCTGTCTCTCTCTCACCCACACAAACATACACCATGTGGCAGAGGAGGGCTGGCATCTGCTTCCTCTTACCACACTTCCCTCTTTTTCTTCAAACTCTTTCTCCACAAGCCTTTTATCTCGCTGTGCCCTGATTTCCTCCGATTATTAACTTCATCTCTTTTTTTTAGCTCTCTGGTCCAAACATGGAGCAAGGCACTGTAACCGTGACGGGTTAGTGGTCCTATATGCCACCGTGTAGGACGTTCCTCATCTCTTCCCTCCTCCATCCCCGCTCTCCGTCCATCTCGTCTGCTGTTTGTTCGCTCGCTCGCTCAGAAATGAGAACCAGCTGTCAGGCGGAGTGTTAGATAAACAACAACACCATGCCAACGCACACATTCACTACACTGCATATGCACACATGCTTGCGTGAAGAAGAAGACACACACACACACACACACAAACACACACACAAAGCGGTGTGGTCCCATTGTGTGCACGCCGGCGGCTATATCATCTATTTATAAGAATGAGGTTTGGTGGACTGACAGACCGCTCACTAACCTAGAAACACATTCACCTGAGTCAAACACACACACAGACACAGACACAGACACACACACACACACACACACACACACACACACACACACACACACACACACAGAGAGAGAGAGTTCTCATACCTTCACACTCATAAACGCACACACTCATGCCCATAAAGAGGCCCTTGGATGTTTACGGAAATACCCACAGAAGTACCCACAGAACTGCAATAACAGGCATACAGTTATGAATGATAACAGCAGAGTTATATTTCAAAGTATTATTAGTACTACCTTGTGAATAATGATGGACATATTAGTGCTTAGCGAGAATATACCGTTAGCTTCATGTGTGCATTCGTCATCCGCTACAAATGGATGTGATTGATCTACAGATGTATCAACAACATCACTCACACACACAAGTCCTCACACATTCACCTACGCGTACGTGGGACTTATAAATAAGTGATGTATGGCAGCTGGAGCTCGCTGTTCAAAACACACTGTTACACACAAATACACAGGTAAACAAACAAACCCATTTTTTTGTATATGTAGTACAAAAACACAGTTTTTTGTTGTTTTTTTTACTTGCAAAGCCTCCATCTAGAGCAAAATAACTGAATCGCTGCAGGTTTATAAACTGCCGAGAGACGGATTTGAGGAGGAAATGAGAGGAGGGAGAGACAGAGAGGCAATGTGGCTCCTGAAGTTCCCGGGGGAGAGTGGTAGAGGGGGGTCCTGTGCCCAGGGGAAGCCCGAGAGCAAGCTGCGAGAGGCGGGTACCGCCTGCACGCAAGCTCCCCTTCCCTCCCTTCCCTTCTGGAGGACGGCATCCTGGACAGCCCCCTACTCACAGCTCCTAAACCCCCCATGAGAGAAATACATGCACATGCACACACGCACATGCACGCACACACACTGAAGAGAAGTCCCCGGGGGAGGAGCAGAGCAGAGCAGAACACCTGGACCTGCCATTAGTGACACACTCAGGGATTAGAGGCACAGACGGCAAGAGAGGTGGAGAGAGAGAATGCGCACTGGGATAGACGCACACACACACACACACACACACACTATACATACAGAATGTAATATGCAAGATACACGTGCAAGCACTAACAAATGGCAACTGAACCAAGATAAGAAGGCAAAAACGTGGCGAATTTACAGCTCAGTTTTATCACGTGAACTTGAACAAAGGTGTTTTTGCTTGTGATTCATTCACCCACAAAAACATCAACTGTACAGACGTTAGCTGCAGTGAGCTGTGTGTGTGTGTGTGTGTGTGTGTGTTTTGTGATTTTGTGGTGTTTCTACTCTACTGTTTATAAGTACTCACATTAATCTCATATTTTAGAGCTGCAATGTTTAATCGATTAGTTGTCAATAGGGCTGTCAAAGTTAACGCAATAATAACACAACGCAAATTTGTTTTAGCACCACTAATTTCCTTAACGCTCGATCTTTTGTGGGGTTGTAGTGTGCTCAGTTTTAAAGCTAGAGTGAAGATACTGGCATCACATGAAACTAAACAACCAAAGGAATCCATTGGTACCAACCATGACGCCCCAAACTTACGCTAAATTTTGGCGAGGAAAAACTGGCATGGCAATTTTCAAAGGGATCCCTTGACCTCTGACCTCAAGATATGTGACTGTAAATGGGTTATATGGGTACCCACGAGTCTCCCCTTTACAGACATGCCCACTTTATGATAATCACATACAGTTATGGGAAAGTCATAGTCAAGTCAGCACACTGACACACTGACAGCTGTTGTTGCCTGTTGGGCTGCAGTTTGCCATGTTATGATTTGAGCACATTTTTTATGCTAAATGCAGTATATGTGAGGGTTTCTGGACAATATTTGTCATTGTTTTGTTTTGTTAATTGATTTCTAACAAAACAAATATACATACATTTGCATAAAGCAGCATATTTGCCCACTTCCATGTTGATAAGAGTATTAAATACTTAACAAATCCCCCTTTAAGGTACATTTTGAACAGATAAAACAATGTGTGATTAATTTGCGATTAATCACAATTAAATATTTGAATTGATTGACAGCTCTAGTGGGCAACTATTAAATTAATCTACAACTATTTTGATAATCAATTTATCGGTTTGAGTAATTGAGTAATAAGTCAAAATTCTCTGATTCCAGCTATTTAATGTGAATATTTTCTGGTTTATTTCCTCCTCTATGACAGTAAACTGAATATATCTTTGAGTTGTGGATAAAACAAGACATTTGAGGACGTCATATTGGGCTTTAAGAAACACCGATCAACATTTTCTGACATTTTATAGACCAAACAAGTAATCGATTAACAGAGAAAATAAACGACAGATTAATTGACTTAAGGAAAATAATCGTTAGTTACAGCCCTAAAGTATTTTATTGCCAAGATAATCAAGCACAATGTTCATTTAGTTGTCAAATACTAGTGAATCAATCTGAAAAAAAGTCTGTCAAAATATTTTGGGTATCAAAATGTAATCTATAGAAGACAATAAGCTGTCCCAGTGCAGGCTTTCCTGTTCATTTCATCTGAAGGCATTTAATCACTCATATTGATTGATTGACTGAGATCTTTATAAAAGGCCTGACAGCATTCAAGAACAACATATGGTTTTTGTATATGGTATAAGGCTTTAATTATATTTTTGTGAGACTCTATTTATGTATAGTTGTACAGTACAGTGTGCATGTAGTGTGCAAGTTATGTCCTGGATGGTGTTAGTAATTACACACACATAGAGAAATACAGGTATATACAGTCAGCCACAGTGTGTGTGTGTGTGTGTGTGTGTGTGTGTGTGTGTGTGTGTGTGTGCGTATTATAATTACTCATGTATTAAACCTGTCACTCCCCTGAGAAAGACGATATTACCAGCTGATGGTCAAGGACAGAGAGAGAGAGAGACAGAGGGAAAGAAAAGGTCAGAGAGTTGAAGGAGGCACAATGAGAGAAAGAAAGGGATGTAAAGGTGGAAAAGAAACAAGAAATCAGGTGTGGCGTGGAAAACGTGCAACACAAACTCTGACACTGAAGTCAAAACTGAAGCCATTATCTATGTTCTCGCCAAAGCAACCAGACTCCATTGAAAAAAACTGTAATTTTACCTCGCCTGGTCAGTTCAGATTCACCAAAGTCACACAATAATAGAAACAAACTAACCGATCGAGGCAGCGGTAGACCAGCAACTGCCGCATTCTGTGAGGTAAAATTGGTGGCTTTGGCAAGAGCATAGATGGATGAAACAGTGTCAGTTCCCCCATATGAAAGTGCTGCCTGACGGCAAGGTAAAACGGCGAAAATGTTCTAAATGCAGCTTAAACTTAAACTGATATTGATTTTTTTTTTTTTTAGGTGAGCGTTTCTTTTAGGTAGCTAAAATACGTTTTGTGTCCACAGAAGCACATTGTTCGGTGCAGTAACTCCTGTCTATTTCTCCAAACCGGGGCACGTCAACCATCATCTACTGTAGGTAATACACTGACTATGGAAAAGTACTTCATATACATTAAGCCCATTTCAAAACACCTTAACTATCCCTTTAACACAACTTCCTCACTGTCTCACACACACACAAGAAAATGTGTTTATAGAAATAAAGCAGAGAGTGCATTTGCGTATGTTTGTCTTCATAAGAAGCAGATAAATTCTTATGTCTGTCACTTTCACACACTCCGCAATAAGCTTTTTTTTCCCCTCTCACAGAAAAGAAGCTGCTGCCAGCTTTTACTTATCAAAAACGCACGGAGAGAAAGAGACATGCATATGCCAACACAAGGTCAGTCCGAAAGGGAATAATCCCCAAGTATCAAGTTCGGTGTGACAGTGGAGAAGGAGAGGTTTCAAAACAAACCGTCCAGAAAAAGAGGCTCCTGTGTGAATTAGAGACCACACACTGGCTGCAACAAAGAGCAGCGCTCAGACACACACAGGGAGGGACACACACACAGAAACAAAGGTGGATTTGGTAAGAGAAAAAAAAAGAGACAAGTGTGTGTGTGTGTGTGCGTGAGTGAGCGAGTGGGTGTGTGTGTGTGTGTGAGCTGGTGACATGAAACAGATCAAAGGGGGGGAGAGGTCGGCAGGGCAGAGGAGGAGAAAGACAGAGAGAGAGAGGCCAGGGGGTCCCGTAATTACAACCTACATCCGCCAAGCTGAGCCATGTGTGACTCTGTGTGTGTGTGTGTGTGTGTGTGTGTGTGTGTGTATAGGTAGTCCAAGCATGGCTGTGGAATGAAGGAGTGTTTTGAGGGGAAATTGGTCCCTTCCACACACACACACACACACACACCTCACAACTTTCTTCTTCCCACTGTGACTGCCCAACAGGAAAAAAAAAAAAAAAAAGAAGAAAGACGCACACAAACATACCGTACGGTTACCTTTACAGACAAAACAACACAAACACTGGGATATGCAAACACCATGTTGAGCGGGTACATGCGCACAAGCATGGCTTCATAACATGCATAAAGTAAAAATTTAAAAAATGGTAAATAATAATGGTAAAAAAAGGTAAAGGTCATGCTAAAGGGAGTCATAAAAAGACACACATGTGAGGCCCGTATAGAGAAAATGGAATACACACAGACACACACACACACACGAACACACACACAGTGGGGTTGGGAGTATCTGTGGTGGGGGTGCAGATCAATGGAGACCACTGACTGGTTGGTCTCGGCAGCAGAAAAGCGGATTGCTCTGGGACCCAAACTATTGTACAGCAACACACTGACTTCAAACGCACACACACATAGCTGTAGATATGCAGCTGAACATACGCACACACACAAACACACACACACACATCACAAAACTAGAACATATGAGCAGAGACAAACTCGGTCTCTGCATTTCACACACACACACGCACACACACAGACACACATCAGTTAGAGGACACTAACAGTCTAATAGAGCGGTGAGAGCAGAGAAATGGAAATGCCTCTTTGACTGACTGCGGCTCATTGTGCTTTCATGCCTTTAGAGGGGACCCCCTGGCATCAGCACGGCTAATCTCTTTCTCTTCCTCCCCTCTGTTTGTCCCTCTATCCCATGTATCCCTCCTTCCTTCTCCCGTCTCTTTCTCTCTCCCTACACCTGCTCACTACCACCCCCCTTTGGTCCAGCCTCTATATCTATCTCTCAGTGTCCACCTGCTTGTGTCCTGATTGTCCTTTGCTGGCTAATAAGGGCTACTGACAGGCAATCAGTTTACGTACGTATTTCCAATTTATACTTATTTTATACCATGGTCTGGGTGAATACTCAATTCTGATTGGCTACAGGGTGTCCATTAATTCCTGATAATGTACATTTTCGTGAAAATCTTGATCAATGACATGACTGGATAGCTATCTAGTCTTGCTGTTAAACATACTATGAAACTATATTTACTGTCAACCGTACGTTATGATATTGACGCTGAAACTTGCTGGCATAACGTTAGCTTTCTGGCTCGTAGCTGAGCCAAAGGGTTCTCTGAGCTGAGCGGACAAGAGATATCTCCTGTTTCCAATTCGTATCTAAGGTCGGTCCTACATACTGGAGCAGTGAACAATGTTTCTATTGCATAGGAACCTTATGGGATGGTAATGATTGTTCCATGTATTGGCAAACCCTTAAGGTTACCAGGGAAACGGAGTGGATGGGTTGCGAAAAACTTTAGATTTTGGTTGCCAAACGCATGAAAATAGAAATGAATGGTATTTTTTTTCCTTTGGAAAGTGACCATGGTATAAGCGGGATAATGCCCTTGGAGGTGTCCATAATCAGGAATTAATGAACGAGTCCATTAATTCCTGATAACGGACACCTTGTCGGGTATTATCAATTACATATATGTGGGATATCAGGGCCTAATGAATATATATGTGATTGCATGTGAGAGAATCAATGACCAAGACCAGCCAATACTTTGTAGTGTTTACTCCAATTCCCTCAGCATACTGTCAAGCATCTTTGGAGTGGACTCAGTATCCTTTATTGTGCGCAACAATAACAGTATTGTTCCGTTATTAGATGTGTACATTGGATTCATTTTCTTCACCAGCCTCTATCCCCTCTGTCTTGTTATGCCTCTGTCTTTCTCTCTATCATTCAGTGCCCCCACCATGCATAAACACCTGTATGGTTCTTCTTCCACCTGCAGCAGATCCATCTCCCTGAGCGAGCCCTCATTCCCTCCATGTCTCCCTCCTTCCTTCCTTCCTTCCTCCCTTCCATCTCTCCTCTCTATCTCTTTCCCAACCCCCTCCCCTCAGCGGAGGAGCAAAGCTAAAAGCACAAGCATGCCCCAAAATTAATTTAAACGGAGGAATTAAATTAAAAGCGAAGCCTCGGGAGTTTTATTATGTACTAATGTTTGAACCGTTAACTTGGATTGTATTACTAAAATATGAATAATTAAGGACTGGTGGGGGCTATTATTACATCAGGAAAGAGGAATAAAAAAAATAAAAAAAACATCATACTACTGGCATGGATTTAACAGACTGGTTTAGTCTCTGTTAGGAGAGGCTGAATCTGAGGGATGTGGAGCAAAACTCAGTGTATTGGTAGATGATGAGCTGGTAGAGTATACTGTGACGCTGCCCCCCTGTACAGAGTCCAAAGAGTTTGGTTTGGTTGACCAATCACAACAGAGTGGGCCAGCTGACCAATCAGAGGAGATTGGACTTTTTAGATATGCACCTGAAAATAAGCAGGATAGTTGGTGTATTGTATCACAGTATAGAGTTGCACTTTTTCCCTTGAGGCTGCCTTTTAGTCACATAGTATTACAAACACAGACATCCACATATCTCTGTCTGTTTCCTCAACACTGTGATCCACCCACTTCCATTAAGACACACACATACACACAATCTAAATCTCCTTACGGAGTGTCCCACAGCCCTATCTAGCTTTTCCTTAACTTTTTCTCACACCGCTTCTCTTCCATGAGATTCTGTGTGTTTGTGTGTATATGTGTGTGTGTCTGTGTGTGTGAGTGAGTGTTGCACTGCAGAATTATTAGTCTTCTCGTCATGTCTCTGATGTGAACCCCCCCTTATCAGCCGGCGAGCAGTCAGCCCCCCGGCCCCCCTCTGCAGCTGTCACTGCACCTCCCACCACACAAACTATTCTCTGAGGACAAACTCCCTCACACACACACACACACACACACACACACACACACCAAATACCCACATACACTCACGACGCGGGCACATACAAATCTCTGCACACAAGCACGAGCAGTTCTTAACACACACACACACACACACACACACACACACACACACACACACAATATTATCTGCTCATTCGCAGGCCGCATGGCTTGGCAGCCAACAAGGGGGAGAAATATCCACTCACCCTACCACCCAAAACCCCCAAATGCCCTCTACCCAACACCACCCATTCCCCCACCAAAATCAGCCCCAACTCTATCCCAGGAAGAGAGAGAGAGAGAGAGAGAGAGAGAGAGAGAGAGAGAGGAACACAGGATGGTGGCAGGCCCACGTAGCAGTGCCTCTTCCTGGGGGAGTTCATTACTCAAGCAGGGCGCTCCCTCCGGCCACCAGCCAGCAGCACTGCTGAGGTAAAGCAAGGCCTCAGTCAAACACGGAGCCCCCCACCACCCTCCCAGCCATTGTTTTAAACCCCCTAACACACACACAGTGTGTAGTCTAATACTCCAACCTAGCCGCTCTCATTAGAGTGGAGAAAAAGTGAAAAGAGAAAAAAGGACAGTAAAAGACAAAAGGACAGAAAAGTAGAAAGATAGGGAGGAAAAAAAGGTGACAAAATGAAAAACAGTGAAAGAGACAATGAGATCAGATAGACAGATGACTAGATGGATAGATTTGATGGAGGATAGACAGGTGCGGCAGCCATGGCGGCGACCCACGCTGGCTACAAGAGTTTCCCCTCCACCTCCCCCACCCCTCTTCCCTTCTCCATCTTTCCCTTTCTTCATTGTTGTTGTTTGTGTTGTTTTGTTGTTTATTTGAGTGCCCCGTCTCGCTGCGCTCCCCGGCAGGCCTCGCTCCTGACTTATTTAGCAGTGTGTTTTCTATCATATTTGAAAAATGAAGAGCAGATTGGTTAATATTTCAAGACATCCCACTTGCACGGGTGAGAGACGGAGAGACAAAGATTGTGGGAGAGAGAGGGAGAGAGAGAGACCGGAGGAGAGGAAAGGAGGGAATACGAGGGAGGAATTCTCTTGTTCCTTAACCCCAATTCTAGGATTCATGCTGGGAGCAGAAGCACGCATGAACACACACAAACGAGCACACACACACACACACACACACACATGCATTCCCCTAACACTCAGAGAACATACTGAAGAAAACCTACATTCAAAGTGTTCTCTTACAAATACTGTACAGATACTGTACACACGTATGCATGCCACCATGTACACTACTGACAAGATATATCAAAGATGCTGCCATTGGCCCCCACATATTCATCAATCCATGCCTTTGTCCCACCTGAACTATTGTCAAGAACTCTTGATAATAAAGAAGTGGTCCTGCATTAGGCCTCTTAACATCCACCAATCACATTTTAATTGACAACACAACCAACACTTGCTCAGGATATAAAATACATATGTAGGATATAAAAATTAGGGATGTCAAAATGCAAATTCGTTTTACTTATTCGTTCTAATTTCTTTAACTCAACTTGCGATTTTTAGGTTGTAGCAGGCTCAGTTTTAAAGCTAGAATATACTGGCATCATATGAAACTAGAAAACCTAAATCCATTGGTACCAACCATGTCATACTAGCGTGTCGCAAAGGAGGCTAAATAACGCTCCAAACTAGCGCTAAATTTTGGCGAGGAAAAACTGGCATGTCCATTTTCAAAAGGGTCCCGTGACTTCTGACCTCAAGATATGTGAATGAAAAATGGGTTCTATGGGTACCCATGAGTCTCCCCTTTACAGACATGCCCCCTTTATGATAATCACATGTAGTATGGGGCAAGTCATAGTCAAGTCAGCACACTGACACACTGACAGCTGTTGTTGCCTGTTGGACTGCAGTTTGCCATGTTATGATTTGAGCACATTTTTTATGCTAAATGCAGTACCTGTGAGGGTTTCTGGACAAAATTTGTCATTGTTTTGTGTTGTTAATTGATTTCCAATAATAAATATATAAATACATTTGCATAAAGCAAGCACTCCCTTGTTGATAAGAGTATTAAATAATTAAGAAATCTCCCTTTAAGGTACTTTTTAAACAGATAAAAAAATGTGTGATTAATTTGCAATCAACTATGGACATTCATGCGATTAATCATGATTGAATATTTTAATTGATTGATAGCCCATATAAAAAAAATCTCTAAAACACGCCTCACACTTCTTTCAATTTAGCAATACCGCCACATGTCTTATTGATACACACCCGAAACACACGAGCCAAACTCGCTCAAGAAATATCCAAGCACTCGTGATCATTTAACAACAAAAATGACACACATGTATGTATGCACACACAAACACACACACTTGACAATGGCCCTCCCCTGTGACTTCCCATAGTGCAGTGAATTCCAATCAGGCAGTAAGCAGGACAGCTATTTCTAGGGACAAAGGACAGGGAGAGGAGTGAGGAGGGGAGGAAGGAGAGATGGAGAGGAGGGAGGCAGAGATGGAACGGGGTGGGGGGAAACAAAGGGTTCTGGTAGCACCCAGGGGAGAAGGCCCAGAGCAGCTGACGTCAGTGTGTGTGCGTGTGTGTGTGTGTGTGTGTGTGTGTTCAGCATTGGGGTGGGGGCAAATGGGAGTGTGTGTGAGAGAGGCTGGCAGAGTTCGGTCTTGCTGCCCCCCCTTGGGAGCTCTTGAGGCGGGGAGAGAACAGAGCAGAGCAGGACTCCCAGCCCCCACGTAACCAGGGGCCCAGACAGACAGGCGGGCAAAAACAGCCGCTGGACATCGCAGTCAGTCGGTCAGTTGGTTAACAAAAAAAGTCAGCATTTATTTAGATATAGATACAGTAAGCCAGCTAACACAGCCTGGCATTCAT
The DNA here is from genome assembly GCA_916701665.1 of Sebastiscus tertius. Lineage (NCBI taxonomy): Eukaryota > Metazoa > Chordata > Actinopteri > Perciformes > Sebastidae > Sebastiscus > Sebastiscus tertius. Next base: position 64,259 of record CAKAOH010024043.1, read on the forward strand.
CGGAGATCGGAAATATCCACGTCGTCAAGTCAGCCAGATATTGAGAGGTAGTGGTTTGCGTTGGTCAACACACAAACCCCTTCCTGCCTCCCTCTCACTGCATTTCTATCCTTTAATCCCAAATATATATATATATGAATCCCTCTCTGTCTGCATCTCACTCCCCTTTCCTGCATTTTCACTCTCCCTGACTCACTCTCCCTTGATCCTCTTCTCCACTCTGCTTCCACGTCCTTCCCTCCGCCCTCCCTCTTCCCTCCCTCTCTCTCCCTGGAGTTGTGCTTTTCTCTGACATTTGGCTGGACAAAGGCGAGTCACACCTGAGCGCTGGGTTAAAACTATTATAGGCCCTCTCCCTGTGGTACACTGCCCTTTGCCACCGCTGTCTGTGACTGAAACCATGTGTGTGTGCGTGAGTATATGTGCGCATGTGCCTGTACACCTTGAATTTAACTTGACATGTTGCAATAGTAAATTCAATATGCTTACTGTAGGTGTAAAGCAGGTGTGCAGGTTGATTGTTCAGAACAGAACAGATATCAAGATAAGAAACATGGGAGCAGGGTTGAGGTCATTAATAACAACAAAAATATGCAATTGCTAAGTGCCGTGAAAAAATTGTGTAGTAGCATTTGTAACACCTGTACTTGATGGACAGGTGTTGAAAGTCACAAAATAGGTGATAGTCTGTGCAGTCGTCCTGATGCAGCAAAGCATCAGTGCTAGTTCCCTGTGGGAATTACATTTTGTAGATCTTGAGCCTTCTATCAGTACAATGACCTAAACTGACACAGGCAAAATGAAAAGGGAATACATATATAGCAAGGCTGTCAAAGTTAATGCCATAATAACGCGTTAACACAAATTTGTTTTAACGCCACTAATTTCTTTAATGCGTTAGAGCAATTTATAATTTAGTCATAATAGCTTGTCACTAGGGATGTCACGATACCAGAAATCTAGTAGTCGATACCAATACCAGTGAATTTCCACGATTGTCGATACCCAATTCGATACCACGGTACAAAAAAAAAAAAAAAAAATCCCATGTAATTAAACACGCACTCTTTTATTAAAAACATTTCAACATTACAACCCATTTCGTTCATTTTGGCGTATCAGCAGCATGTTATCAATCGATAGTCAGATGACGGATGCTACATACTGACCATGAATGTATCTGATCCGTCAGAGGATTTGTTGTCGAAGTGAAAAGCAAACGCACGTATTTGGCAGTATTTCATGTTTAATCTCAATGCTATAAGGGAACCATAACGTTAATGAGGTAATCGCCGTGAGGCGGATGGAGCTGTCACAGCCGGTGACAGCAGCGGCGCCAGGTAAACCCCCGCAGCAAAAGAGCTACCGGAGAAGCCAGACACACAGCCAACCAACGGTAAAGATTAGAGTCAGCGCTCTGCACATGTTGACCGTAATCTTTCTTGTAAAATGTCTGGTGTAATCGGTAACACCGGTGTTGTCACAAGTTTATTAACCGGTGGGATATTTTCCTCACCGTCACATCCCTACCAACGACCATTACAGGCATCGTACAGTACCTTCAGTACAGTAGAAAAAGAGTACCGTCACGTTTTTAGAATTTGGACTTCGACTTGGTACCGAAGTATCTGTTTTCATGACATCCCTACTTGTCACTAAGGAGACTTAATAACACTACAAACTTACTCAAAATTTTGGTGAGGAAAAACTCTCATGGCAATTTTCAAAGGGGGTCACTTGACCTCTGACCTCAAGAAAACCTGGACTAAAACCACTACATCTTTCACCCCACCCTTTTGGCAACATTAGTTCAGGGTGACATGTGTAATGTTGTTACTAAATTTCACCTCTCACTGTCCCTCAAAAGCCACCATGCAAAGTGACCTGGTTAACTGTCATTTACTGTGACTGAGGGAAAAAATCTGACTTCTTTCATCGTCAATCAAAAAATCCTAAGTGTCTTTACACTGGCTCAATCTAAAAGGAATTACTTTAAAGTGAATGTTTACGTCCCTATTCAGATGCTCAGATTTACAACATGACTGGGTAAAAATGCTAGGTTGTGATGCAGGTAATCAGAAACATAAACATATTCCATTATCACAAAACACCCACATTTCTACTTCATGGGGCACATGGTGTAACATACAATAAGTCATAATGAATATAGAAAGTATTTATCCCAGTGGGTACAGTGCACAAATGTACAATGCAATAAATTGCTCCATTCAAAAATACAGACTTGAGAAAAACAGCTTAAGTGAAGTGCATAACAAATCTAAAGCATCATGCAGGGTGTGGGAGACAGAGGTGGGGAAGGAGAAAAAGAAAGAGTGGAAAAACAGAGGGAGGGAGACAAACAGGGGCTGCTTTGGGGCCAGTCGCCACAGGGTATGTGTGTGTGTATGTGTGTCTTGGGAGGGCACAGTGGGGGAGTTTTGGGGGCATGGAGGAAGGGATCAGAGCTTTGGGGCCAGCTCCACAGGGAACAGAGAAGATGGGGAGAGAATGGAGGGAGGGGATGGGGGAAGGGAGACAGAGAGAGAGAGAGAGAGAGAGAGAGGGTGAAAGGAAGGGATGTGGTCAGTTTTGAGTTTGAGAAAACTCAGCAGGGAGGGACAGCGAGGAGGGAGGAGAAGGAGGTGGAGGAGGAGAAGGAGGCAGGCATTGTGGTCTGTACGCTCTGAGAAAGAGAGAGGAGAGGAGAGGAGAGGAGAGGAGAGGAGAGGAGAGGAGAGGAGAGGAGACTGGGAGGTATGGAGCTTGGGGTCCCAGTGGGCGAGAGGAGGACGGGAGAGAAGGAAGTGGACAAAGAATGGAAGAAGAGCGGTAGAAAAGGAGAAAGGGAGAGAGAGGGGAGGTGTATCAAATGGAGGGAGGTCGCACGTTCCACTTGGGAAGAGAGAAAGAAGAATCAGAGAGGGAGAGACAGGGAAGAAAAAAAAGAGGAGAGAAGTCCCAGGTGTCAGCGGGAGGGGAGGGGGGAGAAAAAAAG